>VTPC01001260.1:263170-283300 GCA_011009095.1 Ignelater luminosus
CTCTTCAAATAAATGAAAGAAAAAATAAAAACGAAAATCGAGAAATCTACTTTTTTAAAATATCTCAGAAACTATCCAAGCCAACAAAAAGGTCCCATAAATAGCCAACTTTCATCCCATTTAACCGATCCTGTATCTCTTACCCTTTCCAAGATCCCTATGCTGTGCATTCTTGTCTTGGACACACTGTATTTGGTGTTTCACAAAATGTATTTTCAAAAAATTGGTAACAGGTAAACTCTGATTTTGAGGAGGGGGGCAATTAATTAATTAAAAATTAGAAATTCATAACCCAAACTACATCCCAAAGCATTCTACAACAACTACCTTAGAAAACTCAAGTGGCCCAGGTCTTTTCATCCTTTACACAGCCACGTGAATCTTTTCAATTAGTTTTTGAGAATTTGCTTCTTGAACAAAACATTTCAGATTAAATAATGTATTACTCAAAATGAAACTTCCTTACAATAATAAAATCTGTTTGGAAATTTGCAAATTCTGTTCTGATATTTATGAATACATCTGATACCAACAATTGGCATTCCATGACAATTCTCTGTTGCGGCTCTTCCCAGCTTTCAAACTAAATGGTAAATTTATGATTTTAGGTGTCTTACCCTTTAAAATGATATATCACACATGGGGTAGTTTTCCAAAATTCCAAATGGGTAGTGCTTTTACCCTTCCCCAACCACTCCCACCCCAGAATTTTAAATGGTACTACCCCATATGTGGTATATCATTTTAAAGGGTATAAATCTTTTACATCAATGAAAATTAAAATCGACCCAGCCATTCGTGAACTAGAGACAGAAATGTAGTTAATTCAATCAATATATTTTTGTCTCTAGTTCACGAATGGCTTGGCTGATTTTAATTTTCTTTGGTGTAAAGATTGAGAATTTTATACCCTTTAAAATGATATATCACACATGAGATGGTGCAACTTAAAATCTTGTGGTGGAGGTGGTTGGAGGGAGGGTGAGAGTTTCCCAACTGATTAGAATAGGTTATTAAATGTCCCCCTCCAAAACAAAATCGACATGTTTCAGCAATTTTTGATAATTTTACTTATTAAAGAATTATTCAAGGTGAGAAGTTTTCAAATGAAAGCCCTGTATGTAATGAAGTGCTAAAAAAAACTTCAAAAGCATCACATACAATATAACATACACAATCCAACTAATATAAACTTGATTCTTTATAATGTTCTAAAACATCTCTTGTCTTCATTACAACAAATGAACTAACACATTCACTTTAGAAAATTTATTAATGTAAATGACGAATACATTATGCAATGGAAATTAATGTAAAAAAAAACTAAAATGTATTGTGAAAAGTTTACAAAAAGGTGAAACATGCATGCAATCTTACAACTGACCTTTCGATATATCCCACAGTTGAACCTTCCTATCTGCTCCTCCTGTGGCCACTATATGGTGATCTGGCCCCCATTTGACCGCATTAACTTCACCCTCATGTGCATCCTTAAAAAAAATATATAAAATGCAAGTAATGTAACTGAATCGTTATTACAAAGATTAAAAAAATAGAAACAATTAACCTTGTACACTGCTCAAAATTTGAAGTGGGACATTGTAATTCTTAGACGACATAATTAAAAGGAGGATTTGTAACATTTTGTAAATCTTTTTGAATTAGTATGGTCTTTGTAAATGCATATACATGAGTCAATTAATTGTATAATTGCAACTGTTAGTTTTCTTTTTGTTTTATACTCAAGAACTGCTATCTGCTGACATAGATGATCAGAGTTACTAACGTGAAAATAGGATTGGTTTATCCATATACACTTTTTTAAGCATATCCTATAGTTTCAAGCAGCTACGATATTTACAATAAGTTACAATTGTTTCATGTGCATACCTACTGATAATTATCTAGCCAATAATGAATAAACATATGACAGTTATATCAAAACAACTGCTTGGTCCAAGTCCAAATATATCAACTCCAGATACCACAATTCAGGTGTATATTAGTACAAAATAATTGACCTAGTGTTGTGAGTTTGTGATGTGTACCACTTCAAATTTTGAGCAGTGTATTCCTAAAATAGCATTGTATATAAAAAATTGAATAAAATTTGGCAGATAGGTTCCATGTACATCTTAAGATTTTAAATACAGTGTGTCCGAAAAGTATGGAATATCTTAGATATTTCAGTAAATATGCATTTTATGGAAAAATGTTTCCTATAAAAGTTGTTTAGTGTTTAGTTTTACATTACAGGGCAATACCAAATAACTATTTTTTAAAAAAACAAAAGCGCAACAAATAATGCTTCAATTTTTTTTAATGGGAAGGTATCCCTTTATTGTACTCATTTGATAGAGAAGGTTTTTCTCTTTTCAATGATGTAAAACTTTGATACACTTGCATAAGTAAATTTTGATTAAAATGCAAAAAATTGTTTGAATAACGCTTAAAAGTTTATTTATTCATCTGTTACCTTTCCAGACGCGGTCTTTAAAATTTTCAATATCATCTAGTCACATTATGGTCAGTGTGATACACTTTTGTTTGTTGCAACAATTGAATGTGTCGTAGAAATGTCAGTTAATAACCCAACTGAAGCGAAAAGTTATTTGTTTAATTAATTTAAGCATTTTGATTAACGTGAGGATAACAAAGTTACAAAAATACGACTTGCTATAAATCATTTATCAGAAAAACATCGTACCAAAATTTTAATGATGCTGGGATATGAAGACAGAAGGAGAACACAGGAGGAAGTTTGCAATTTGTTTAATAACATGCATCCCGAATACCATATTTCTCAGTCCACTGTAAGTAAAACTTTGCATAAATTTCATGAGACAGGTTTTGTCAAAGATCGTCCAAAAACGGGCAGACCTAAAGCTCTAAATAATGAACAACGTGAGAATATAATGTTGGCTATCGTGGAAGATCCACATGTTTCTGTTCGACAAATTGCTCGTGAACATACTTTGAAGAGATCCACTGCACACGAAGTTCTAAGAAAGGAGAAGTGGCATCCGTATAAACCTTGTATAGTTCAAGAATTATTAGAAGATGATTTAGATCAAAGATTGCAATTTTGCAAAGAAATAACACATAGGCTTCAGGAAAATGCAAATTTTCATAAAAATATCCTCTTCAGTGACGAGGTAATGTTTTGTTTGAATGGTACCATTAACAAACAAAACACGCGCCACTGGTCTTCGCTAAATCCTGGCTGGTATGTAGAAGGGCACGCCCAATATCAGCAGAAAGTCAATGTCTGGGCAGGAATTATTGGAACCCAAATTTTGGGACCTTTTTTAACAGCGGATCTTATCTAGATATTTTAAGATTTGACTTAGTTCCTGCTTTAGCTGTTCTATTTCCTAATGAACTAGATCCAGATGTACCCCATAACAGAATATGGTTGCAACAAGATGGGGCTCCTCCTCATTTCGGAATTAATGTCCGATAGTTTCTTGATAATACTTTCCCTTATCGATGGATAGGCAGAAGAGGTGCAGTAGAATGGGCAGCTCGCTCGCTGGATTTAAGTCCACCTGATTTTTTTCTGTGGGGCCATCTCAAAAATAAGATTTATGTCCATATGCCTGAAGATATTGAAACTCTAAAAGACCATATTAGAACAGAGATTAGAGCTATCACACCAGAAACGATTCAAAATCCAGTAAACAAATTTGAAAGACGACTTTATCATTGCCAAGCTGTAAATGGTGCACACTTTGAACACCTTCTATGAACTGTAGAGTGTAGTTATACAAAATTTTCAATTCGTAACAGATGAATATTGAAATAAACTTTCAAACAATTTTTTGTATTTTAATCAAAATTTACTTATGCAAGTGTAACAAAGTTTTACATCATTGAAAAGAGAAAAACATTCTATATCAAATGAATACAATAAAGGGATACTTTCCCATTAAAAAAAAAGAAGCATTATTCGTTGCGCTTTTGTTTTTTTAAAAAATAGTTATTTGGTATTACCCTGTAATGTAAAACTAAACACTAAACAACTTTTATAGGCAACACTTTTCCATAAAATGCATATTTACTGAGATATATAGGATATTCCATACTTTTCGGACACACTGTATAATCACATCACTGTGAAAAGTACAAGACATTGAAAATCAATAGAAATTACATGATCTTATAGAAGTCACAAGATTTTGCTAGAATTGTATTATTCTTCTTAAAAGCAAGTGTAACCACCTTCACAAATTTCACATTATGTCATTCATTGAAGTATTTTGTAAATATTCTATTAATTTTACAGTTTCGTCTTGCTAGTTCTCAGTTTATTTAATAAATTCACACAAGAACATAGAAAAAAAGGTTTTTATGAATACAGTTGACAAAAGCACAGCAACACCATGCTATAAGATAAGAGTGATTTTCTTTCTTAATTTTACATTTGTTTTGACAATAAATATTAATAATATTAATGTTATATTTTTACAAGCAAATGATTAATATTTTTACAATTTATTTGAAATATTTACTAGGTTATTATTTTTAATATAGTAGATTGAGTCCTACTTTCTCAAGAATAAGCAAAATGAAAGGTAAACAATTAAATGTAACACAAAATTTTGTAATGTTAGACATATTACAAAACTAGATATAGTGAATCCAAATGAATTTGTCCAGGATGTCATAACACTGTTGGGGTTCTTTTCTTTCTAAAACAAATGCGAACATTTACCTGTGATTCCTAATTTTTTTCAAATAATATCTTTAAGAGATGCACAAAATGGAATTTTAATAAAATCTTTTCTCATTTAAAACACAATGCACAACTATTGCATAAGCAAAGATTTGCTGATAATTTATAAAATTTATATTTAATTAGAATTATTAAAGTTTTTAAATTGGTTTAAGATAGGAATTAGAACTATATGTTGCTTGAGAGTCACTGCATGAACTTTTATTGCTGTTTACGTCTTATTATTAAGTCGGTTCCTTCCTTAAACTATCTGGATATATTCCAAAATACGTACAACCTTAATGTAAATTTAGTTTTTGAAAAAGGAAAGTGATGAGCAGAAGCATGTTTAGTGTTAACTGTTGTGGTTTTACAACATCCTGAACTATTTAAATAATTATAGCATACAGTAAAACCTCTACTAACAGACACTACTCTTGAAGGGACAGTTTCTTATTCCCCAATCTCGTTACATACTTAACTAGTATATACCAAAACCCTCCCTAAAACAAACACGGACAGTAAAATCATGAAATTTATCTCGTGTTTGCTTAAAAATTCCCTCTGCATAACGAATACATCAGGTAAGATTGGTTTTCAGAAGTTGAAAAAAAGTTTTGAACGATTCAGTGAAGTATAAACAAACTTGTTTACCTTAGATGATAATTGTATATCCGTACTTTATGACCTGTCAATCAAGTGCTAAGCTGCGCCGAAGCACAGGTAGACATTCGAAAGTAATAAATAAATCCATTAACAAACACAAACAACGAATTTTAAATCTATTGTCGATGATGTGCCGCAAAATGAATAATCCTAGAATGTTCTTAATCCTTTCGTTTAAGAATTGTAAAGATGTTGAATACTATAGAAATTCAGGAAAGTTTTGGAATAACAGACCTTTAAAAACTGTTTACGAAAATAGTAAATTAGTGAACCAACACTTCTAGGAATGTATTAAGAAAATTTTTGCCGCTTTCTTTCGTGCAAATACATTTCAAGTAACATCAGTTTACATGCTACATTCAGAGAAGCAAGATGGCTCAAAATAAAACTTTTAATGCTAGAAGAAAAGATTTCAATAATAGAGTGTTCCGAAAAGAACAAATTTAGTCTTCGGGAATTAGCAGAAAAGTTTTACATAGGAAAGACGCAGGTTAGTTACATATTAAATAATAAAGCGGAGATTAGAAAATTATACGCAAAAAATGGAAATGTGCTGCAAAAAAGAAAGTTTCTAAAAACCCAAGGTGCTGCTATCGACACAGTAGTATTTGATTGGTTTTACAAAGTTTGCAATCGACATATTCCACTGTCTGGACCAATGATTAAAGAAAAAGCACTTGAAGCTGCAAAAGAATTGAACATAGATTTTAAAGCATCTAATGGGTGGCTAGAGAAATTCTGCCAGAGGCACAACATAACTTTAAAAACAATTTGTGGGGAGGCAGCGAGTGTCAGCAAGAATGAAGTGAATGATTTGATTAAGAAAATACCAAATATAATAAAAGTTATTCAGCAAGAGATATATTTAATGCCAACAAGGCAGGTCTTTTTTACTGTGCCTTGCTGAATAAGACTTTTGCTTTGAAAAGTGAAAAGTGTACTGGCGGAAAAGCTGCAAAGGAATGTTCGACAATTTTGTTTTGTGCAAATATGGCAGGTGGAACAGAAAAGCCTCTGGTGATTGGAAAATACAAGAATCCCCAATGCTTTATGGGCTCACATATAGATAAATTACCAGTGGAGAGGTATTACAATAAGAAAGCATGGATGACTAGGGCAATTATGACCGAGTGGTTAGAGAAATTTGATAGAAGAATGCAACGACAGAACAGGAATATAATTTTGTTCTTAGATAATGCCACATTGCATCTAGTGATTCATCTGCAAAACATTGAATTAGTATTCTTACCATCGAATATGACAGCACGTTGTCAATCGGTGGATCAGGGAATTAAAAACATGTGTAAATCACTGTGAGATTATCTTTTAACTATTCCCTAATAAACACTCCCTAAAGCGGACACCTCCCTATAAGGAACAATATTTTGTACCCTGCAGCTGTCCGTTGTTGAGAGGTTTCACTGTAATTTCATTGCTTGTAAGATTTAAAGAGTCAGTATTTTTAATCAAAGAAATTATACATGTTATCCTGTATTAGAAATTCTGTATTTTAGAAATTTAAATAATAAGCAGGACAAATTTAAACATCAAACTTAACACACACGTGAATGAATACATGACAAAAAAACTGAGAAAAAACAATGTCTAGTTGAATTTTTACCCTTATGGGATGCCGTCACAATTTTCCTTCTTGTTTTGTCTTTAGTTAAACAATTGAAATAGAAAACATAATAAAAAAAGCACTGCATTTATTAATTTATTAATTGACAGCCAGAACATTGCGATGGCAGTCCTTTTACATATTGTGATGATATTCAAAACTATATAGTTTAAAATAAAAAAAAAAAAGGTTAATCATTCAAAGAATATAATATGATTAAGTGCATGTACAGTAGGTTTTGTGATTAGGAATAGATAACGAAAAGTAGGTTGTATAGAGTGGGCGGCTAGATAATAAAAAAAGGGAAGGAAAAAAGGGAACTTTGTGGAAAAGAAAAATTGAAAAAACGGGTATCTAGGGGTGGTTGTTGATAGATATAAAAAAATGAAAAATAGAGAATTGTGAAATAAGTCTTTTCTTTTAAAAAATGAAAAGAAGTAGTAATAAAAAGGAAATGTATATGGACCATTAAGATTATTTTTGTAAATGGTTATTAATATTCGTTATTTATATGGTTGTTAAGATGTTTATGTATATGGTTATTAAGATTTTTATGTGAATGGTTCTTAAGATTTGTTATATTTATGGTTTCTGTTATGTTTATTGCGGTTTATGTGCAATGTGACATGTTATCACAAGAAAAGTACATCAAAAATAAAATAAAATAAGGTACACCAAATAAATAGACTTTTATTTATCATTGATTGACTAAAACAAAAAAAAAACATAGACAAAGAGAGACCAAATGGAAATGAAGAAAGAATCAGTACAGTAAATGGAAAAAATGAGGAAGGAAGCAAATGAGTAGAGTGACTTGGTGCGCGTTCCCAATTTCACTGTGGTGAACAATTATTGGATGAGATACAAAGTGCAAAATTGTGAGAAGACGAGACTGAGTGCTATAAAGGTGAACAAAGGATTCCCAAGAAGAGGAAGAGGACCTACTAAAGTTTATAGGTGGTATAAATAGAAATAAAATAAAAAATAAAGTAAAATCTTAACTACTAAAAAAGGAAGAAAGTTAAAATAATAAAACTGGGTAGTTAGTATAGTTAGATAAAAAAAAATTGTAAAAATTCTTTGAATGAGTTGATCATTATCAATTTATAAATTTTTTTGACAAACATATCTTGACATTCATAATAGAAGCTGACAAATCTCATTGACACAAGTTAATGTCATAACCATTAACCTATAATTAACAAACATTTTTTGACATTAATTTAAAATTTTGATAAATAAAATTCAATTTCGGCCCATGAAATAAGACTATAATTAAATGTTGTGGAAATCATTACATTGAAGTTAATATATCATTACAATGTCTTAGTTACTTTCAGGGATGTCAAGATTGTTTCTGCTTTAATCTAAGCCATACATAAAGTTATCAGATAATGATGCCATCCTAACAGAGTAAAAATTGGACTATAAATTGTTTATGTACTACTTACAAGTAACAAAACAGAAGAAACTAAAAGTAAGTAATAGTGAATTTGTATTCAAAGGTGTATGATTTAAGGACGTTCTTCTATGAAGTGAACTAGTAGATAAAAATATAAATTTGGAATATAATGCATACAAAAAGTTTCAGACCCTCTTACCAGACATTTAAAAAAGAAAATTGAATTTTAAAACTGCGTATATTACACGGATGCTTATGGGCAAGCAATTCATTTTGATAAATATAAAAATTTGTGAAGTAATAGATAAAAATTATTTTAAACATTTTATCAAAAGGAAATATTTTATAGATCTAATTTGAATTATAAAAATCACAGGTAACCAATATTGTAAGAAAAATATTTAAATTTATATTTTTTGAGGATTTAAACAATTTAGCAGTTTAGTAACATTACACAATACTGCAAAATCTCTATGTGCTCTTAGTAAGGAAATAATTATCTTTTGAAATATGTAGGTAGGTAACTTCATTAATATCTCAGTTTAATAACATCATGTTAATTTCCATTAATAATATCTAAATCTATATATATAAAAGAAAGTCGTGTTAGTTACACTATTTATAACTCAAGAACGGCTGAACCGATTTGGCTGAAAATTGGTGGGGAGGTAGCTTAGAACCAGGAGACGGACATAGGATCCCGTTCGACCGCATTCCCGTGTGACGTGACATAAAACGTCAAAGAGAATATAAAACGTCAAGTCACTATAAAACGTGGTATAACAAAAACGCATCTGACATGGAATAACAAAACGCAAATGACAGCTAAACGTAATTTTGTCTATGGTTAAGTATGGTTGCAAATTTGATAATTATAAATTTTGTCAGAAATCAATAATCATCAGTAATTTGTATTCTCTTTGAATCATCATTAACAATGCCACGACCAAGACGATCGAATCTTTCCCGACAAAGCCGTAATGCAAGAAGGATACGAAACATTGCGAATGAAAGGACTGAAAAAGAACAAGAAATTGCCCGTGAAGAGCGCCGCGTTAGTATGGCTCGACTTCGTGCTGTGTATCATAAGGTGCTTAACTGAAGAGTGCAACCTATGCACCAAAATATATGGGCAATAAAGAATCATTAAAATACTTGATTTTTTTTATTTATATTTCCTAATAAAAAATTGAACTTAATAAAATCCAAAATCTGCTTATTTATTGCCTCTAAGGCGGAACGAAGTTTGTCGGGTCAGCTAGTAATTTAATAAATTATTGCAGTGGTTTTGTAATAGTAATGACTCAACACGGCTTCATCCTGCCAAACCAAACCCATTCTACCACATCCTGCAAAGATGCAATGTGTGGTTCCACACTAAATCAAATGATGTCACATCAATTACAAGGATTCTAGCAGTCACAAAGACTTTTTGAAATACATACATCCATACTTTAATTTTTTTGACTTTAATTTAGTAACCTACACATCCCAATCAATCTAAAAAACGACTAGCATCCATTAATGTTAAAATTGTTATACAGTGTGAACACCAACTGTGGAATGCTTTAAATAAAAGATTCTCTGCATTTGAGGCCAAAATCCTTGGATACATCAACCTTATTTTCCAATTTCATTTTAAAGAGTTGTAAAATACAATTATAACTTACTTAATAACAATACTTGGTTAACATGCTTTATCACTAAGAGATCGCAACGAAACAACTACCAAACAAGAAATAACGACATTTTCAGGCCAGGTAATATCCATTACATCAGCAAGTAATCGGCACGCAGTTGGTTTCTGTGCAACCACCCATGAAGTTTTAACACAATTCAATTTATCATGTATTTTTTTTCTATCTGAAATAAATCAGCTTGCAGTTACGCCACTGACATAATTATATGATTGCCGTATGCAGAATGTTTAAAATAATCAGAATCTGTAAGGAAATTGAAGATTGCTGTTAAAAAA
This sequence comes from Ignelater luminosus, assembly GCA_011009095.1. Lineage (NCBI taxonomy): Eukaryota > Metazoa > Arthropoda > Insecta > Coleoptera > Elateridae > Ignelater > Ignelater luminosus. The sequence continues at coordinate 273,549 of VTPC01001260.1, forward strand.
AAATTGATGGCATCATCAGGGGTAAGGGTAAAGGAGTAAAGAAAAAATGAAATCATTCGAATAGATGACATATCCAAGGATTTTGGCCTCAGATGCACAGAGAATTTTTTATTTAAAGCGTTCGTACAGTATATTTTCCATTTCTAAGAAATCTCAGTTATATTAAATTATTTGACAAAGCTCATTTACAAACACAGGTGTGTTACATAAACATTTCAATAATAATTTGCTTGTGTTGGCTGTAAGTCAAAACATAGTTCTACTTATTATTAGTTTAGTTTTTAGTATACATAATATTAAATTAATATTTAAATCAAATTTGTTCTATATTCATTTATAATACTTACAAATTTAACACAGACTTGTTTAGGGAGGGCAGACTGGAATATAGGTACATCACTGGGATCATCCATAGCAATGCCTTTCATATCTTTGCAAGCCTCTTCCAACTCTTTTTGTACTTTAGCATGTTTCTTCCTGAAATAAAAAAATTGAGAAATATGTAATATTAAAATTTGTAACTGTTCTGAATAAAATTTAGCTAAAAGCTGTATTAAAACAAATCACCGTAGTCTAAAAAATGCAGTTTGCCAATCAGTTTGTTAGCGCTTACCTGAAACGACGAAAACTGCTGAACAAGTGCGGTTGCCTGGTGCCGTCACTGGAAATCAAGTGTAAGAAGCTAGGCTGTGATATCTACAGACTTAGTAAGTTAAAAGAAAGCTATAAACAGTAGTGGCTGTGGAAGTATAAGAGAAAAAACTTGGTTTCTACTTATTGTGCACCCAACTGCAGTGATACACCAATGACAGCAAAACTATAGCAGGCACAATCAAATCACTATACTTATATACCACAATACTTAAACTACATAACGACTACAAATAATTTTAGAATTATTTGATACTACCTCACTGTTTCACAGGGTCCCATACAATATTAGTTATAACAACAAGCAAACAAATGTGCATGCCAAACAACAAAGTACTTAAAAATAAAATCAACTTACTTCAGGAAATTATCATTCTCTTCATTCATTTTTTCAGCATCCTTCGTCTTATAGTGAATGAGACGTTCCAGTAGTTGCCTATTTTCCTCCTGGAAATGTTTAGAACTTCATTAATCAAACAAAATAATAACCAGTGATTAATTTAGCATACTAAAATTTCTTAAAACTGCACTTGGAATAGTTCCAAGTTTCTATTATTTCCATTGACATATAAAACATAATTTTAATAATACAGAGCAGAATATCGCTAAATGCAAAAGTGGCTGCTTAAGGAAAAAGAAAAGGAAGTACAATAAGACACGTTTTCAGGTGTATTTTCAATTTTTGTAGTGGCAGAATTTTAAATATCCATTTTATTACTTTTTAAAATTAGAACTTAAACGATGTAATAATTTTCTTACTCTCGTAAAACTAAACAACAAAATGCATAAAACATAAAACTTTTATTTGACAGTTTATTAAAAAAAAACGATGAAGAATTCTCATATATATGATTTCATTGATAAACAACGAAAGTTATTTGAATCTAGATTTTTAAATTATTTTTAAATTTTACGATTTTTACTTTTTTTTAAAATGAAACATTTTTAGAAGTTCAACTTGTATACAGGGTGATTCTTAATTCCTTTTCTTCCTATTAAAGGACAGTAGAGGCACATAAAAGGAAACGATCTATGTTAAATTGCATAAACAAAAGTCGTATAGTTTCAGAATTAATAATTGGGTATTGTGTTTGAGAACTTTTGTATATAACCGCATTTTGTAATACAATAATTTAAAAATTATTGGCTTTCTTAGCAATTTGGTGTGTGCTCAAAGTGGGATCTTCTTCAATTAAAACCATAATTTCATCAACAATAGCTTGCCTGTTTGCTCGAGGACCTCCCTCATGTCCTTGTTGTGGCTGCAGTTTATCCAAGGTACGTGCTCTGTGAATTAGAGGAGGGTGCCTTCTACTGCATACAATTGTGCAGCTGCAGCAAAATTTTGTAGTGCTTAACCATAAACTATTATCATGTCTACATATTCTGCAATTGTATACATTGTTACGTTCATTTTTTTATGAACCTAACATGGGTCTTTAACCTCACTAACTCCGGTTATCTTCAGTAGTTGCCGTTTCATAGCTACAATCTATTTCACCATTTCTATAAGAATTCACACAAAAATATAGATTTTTGGACCACCTTATATATCATTGAAATGAAATTTCTAATAAATTTGCTTGTATTAAATTTATGTTGCATATGGGAATTTTTCTTTGTATTGAAAATCTTAAGAATCATTTTGTTGTAGTTACTCTAGGATGGCCATGACTGATCTTTTTTGTAGTTGATAGATATCTCTGTATGCCAGATGTAGTAAAGCTAATTTCTTTTGCATCTGTAGAATTAGTTTCTGCTTGTTTTATATGTTTTCACTCGTTTAATATCGCTGTTTGACATTTATTTGTTTTCAGCTAATTAACCAAGATTATCTATTATTGCTCCATTGGCTAATAAATGGCTATTGGATTCAGAATAGGTAGCTTCAATTTTGGTCCATTTGAAGCTTATTGCATCTGAATTTTTTTGCGATTTTGATACATTAGCCTTTTGTCTAAATTCTTACTTATTAGGTTTTAAATCAATTTTTTGCTTGCTTTATTAGTGATTCTATTGTTTTCAGTGATATTTAGTTTGCAGTTGCCATATATTTCTTTGGTGTCCTCAAATTGGCATTCTGAATGGTCATTGGTTCGAAATTGTGCATTTTACCGGTCGATCAACTTTCGGAATTGCGACGGGGGGGCAGTTTAAGAACTCGCTTTGTGACAGACTGGTGTGCTGATCATTGTTCAGCTTATGGTTTCTAACTGCTTAAATTTTTTTATTTTTTTCCATTTTGTGGAGAAGTGCCTAGTGCTTTCGCGAGCGTGTGTGCACTATGTTGTAGAGGCCACCCTCGAAATTGTGATTTATTTTGTTTTAATAGACTTCTTTAGGAAGCTTCATACGTATTGAAGGTATGTTAGTCTGTCCCGTCTTTTATTCTGTTCTCACCTGCTTGTGTGTCCCTCATAGCTTCTTTGGGAGGGCCAGTTCGCAGGAGACGTCATCGCTCTTGGGGCTTCTTCCGATACAGTAGTGGGGAGCTGCTCCACACCACTTCCTAAGCTCTAAGAACACTCGTAGCACCTTGGCACGGAGCGTCACCAATTGAATTTTAGACGTCAACCTCTGATTTTGAAACGGCTGCTCGTCTCACCAAGCATACTCCATTCATTGATACTAAACCGTATTTACTCTAAGATCGTGTGATGCAAGACTTTTAATTTTATTGTCGGCTTCTTCTTTTCAGGAACGTTTAACTTCTATGAATTTAGTTACTTGCAGTTTGTTGAATTTCCTTGTAACCAATAATTCACTTGCTTTATTGAAATGTTTTACTTTATTTATTTTATTTAATTTTTTTGCTTTAAGATTTTTTTGCTCTCTGGGAAAGCTTAGAGTTAATTTCCCTTTTTTTTTTGGAAAAGTTTCACAAAATTTTTTAATGTTTTTAACAGTTATCTTAGATAAAATTGCTTTTTTGAATTATCTAAGATTTCAATGTTGATTTTAATTTTAATGATTGCTTAAGTGATGGGTCACAAAGTATAAGAACAGTTTTGTGTTTTGAATTTTGTTTCAGGTTGAAAATAAACAATTTTTTTTCTGTCTGACGTAGCTACATCAGCTGAATCTACTATTTTCAGGTAAGTTCCTTACTTTTTTTGCATCTGTTCTGACATTGTGTTCCCTGTCACCTGTTTTTCTGTAATTTCAAATAATTTATTTAATGGTTTGAGAATTTTAATTTACTAAATGCTTATAAACTTTAATAAGACTAAATAGAATTCTAAATTTTATTATGCTACAATTTTTTTTGCTGCAACTAAATTATCATTCCAATAATTTTTAGATAGTATTAAATTACTTAATACTTGGCGCCCTTTCATTTGCTAATTTTTTTTTAAATTTAGGCTTTGATTTTCTATCAGGTAGTGTTTATTTCAAGGTACTAATTGATGATTATTTACTGAATAATTTGTAATAGGTTTTGATAATTTTTTGGTGAATAATATATGATATTTATGTGTAATATTCTTTTTAATTGACATCAATAGAGTTCCTTAAATTTAATGTGTTGTCTGATTATTTGATCTACCCCTCTCATTCGCCCACGATCCAAGGCCCCGACTTGAGTCAGTTGGGCAGACCATAAGTTGGTCTTAGGGTAAGTATCAGTAATGCGAGGTTATGTTATAACATTCTTCAATTCAGCACAAAATGGAAAATTATGAAAGATGATTTAATCAATTACCAACCTTAGGCACTGCATAAGGGGTACAAGACAAAGGAATTAAACCAGTAAGTATTTCTTTTTCCGTAAGTAAAGCATTTAAAAATGACACAACGTCACTCAGACAAGTTTTGTCCAAAGGTCAGACGACTACAAAGTTAGCTACTTTGGAGTCAGAAATGGTCAAAATCAAAGTGGCTAGATGAGCTTTGCTTATTGAATATGTTAATAAAAACTTTCAGATATAAAATGGTGGGTCCAATTATTTAAAGTTTTTATGTATTTTCAAAACTATGCATATTTTTTTAATGCAATTTAACATAGATTAGTTTCTTTCATGCCCCCCTTTAAGAGGGAAAAAAACAAGTTAAAAATCACCGATTATAAATTAATATTTTTCCTCCATTTCACCTAATTCCCCTGTTTTCCTTTGAATTCATACTTCTGGTACTTAACATTTCTTCATACAAAATTTGCAATAATTTCAATGGCAAATGTTTGTCTTACTTTAAAATCTTGGCCAATGTTAATGCATGTTAGTGAAACACAATGTTCACAATGATGTCAGTTTAAACTGACTGAATTTTCTAATTTAAATCTATACTAATTTATGCTTCACTATTCCTAAGAAGTATACTTTCCGTCATTCATTGTAATTTTGTGTGAATAGTTTTAATTTAAATCCATTCATACTTTCAATTTTGTTTTTATTTTCAAGGCTAAAAAATTGCTGGTAATAATTTCTGTTTACTGAAAAATGCTGAGAGTTAGGTTATCAAGACCTTCTCCACCTCTAAGGTGAACAACAATTAGAATTATGTTTTGAACAATAAGAGTTAATTAACCCATTAAGTGATTTTCACTCTCCAGATATTTTTTAACAAAATTATTATGGAATTTTAAAAATGTTAAGTAGATAGGTACTTATATACTTTAAATATAAAAACAATAAGATCTTCTCTGTTGCAGGGGATAACTTAAGGAAACATCAGAACTGCACAGATTTATGTTTAGTATGTAGGAATTTTGATTTTATTTTTAAATACACCCATCCCAGAGTACTCCTGTTATTTTTTTGTACCCACATTGTATTAGCATTATTTTACCAAATCTGGAATTTTAATCATTTCTTAAAACCAAATTCTCTGCTGTCAGGCAGTTGAAATATTAATCAGTTACAGTCGAGTTATGCAAAGACAAACCTGGGCTTTCCTTAATTTATCTTCTAATGATGCAAATGCTAATTGTAAAGCCTGGTGTTCATCTCGGATTGTTTGATTTAAATTCTCCAGTTCCTTTATACTATTTTCATACATACGTATTTCTGCTCGAAGACTAGTTATTGTGGCAGTACTATCTGCTAAACTGCAAAAGGATATAATTATTTAATACATCTTAGCTGCAGACATTAAGTATGGAAAAATTTCTAGAAGCACTTACATGAAAATTAAATTGTTAAGTTAAAACATTATGCTTGAACTACACTAAAGTAGTCCTTTTATAACAAATAAATATAATAATAATAACAAATAATACACAATGAGTTTTACTAACCCAACTTCTTTAGATGCTAACAGTTTTTCTTTCTCTTGTAATTTAACATTAAGATCAATTATTTGCTGCGCATTCTCTCCTTTTCTCCTATGAAGTTCTGTAAGCTCTTCTTGCTGGGCTAATAACTTTTGTTCAAGATGCTGAATTCGTTCATTTAACCGTGAATCAATGGATGTTGTTGTATTACCAGCTGCACTAGTGTTTGCCAGGCTAACACTTTCAAGACGAAGACGTTCATTTTGAAGCGATAACTGTAAGTTTTCACTCCGAAGGGCATCAGCATTGTCAAATAATTTATTATCTAGACATAGCTACTATGTAGAGGTTATGTATTAAAAACATATTCATAACAATACTTACGACAAGCTACAAGATCTTGGAAAAACTCTGTTTGAGTCCTATTCCTGTGCCTTAGCTGTCTAAATATGTCATCCCTCCAACTATTATTTTCTGAAACTGCCATTCTCACAAAGTTTTAAATTACTGTCAAAACAATAACATTATTTTAAAAAATAATATAACTCATCTTGTTGTCATTGCTATTCAAAGACGTTATAAGCAGCTGCGAATTTCCCAACTTAGGTGAGTTAAAATGATAATATTAATTTAAAATCTTGATCAAATTTCTTGAAAAAAAGTTTGGTTAGCTAATCATTTATAGTGACAGTTGAGTGACATTTGACAATCAGGTTATATAAAAAAAAAATTCTAGGATAGTGTCTCAATTACCATCACCACATTGACGAAAATAAATTGTATGGAACAAAGATGTTTAAAAACAGACCTACCATTTTTTCTGAAAATCTTTTGTTTTCTCAGTTATCTCAGAATAGAAAAAGATGAAAAATTATGACGTCACTCCAAATAAGTAAAACTGAAATTTTTGGTTTAGTGTTTTGTGCAAGGGGTAGAATCTAAATTTGTAGTAGGTTTTTGAAACTTATTTAAACTACACAAAGCTGTGTTAAGATTTATTACTGTTAATTAATATTATAAAAAACTATAATTATTAAGACATTATTGTTACTAGTTCTTATTTATTTTTTTTAGTTCCTACTTGTTTTACCTACTTATTTTCTGAATTCATTGTTTAAATAGTTTTATTAATTTATTTTAGTTCACCTTTATTGTTTATGTTAGACTTTGTCTTTTGGTAACTCTAGGATAAGAAAAGTAATTATTCATAGTTGAATAAATAAATAAAAATACAATTATATCTTACATGCCTAAGTATTACACAATGAGAATGGGGAGTATGAAAGTATTTGATTAGATTTTAGATTAACAAAATATTATGGTTGGTTTCATAACCTTTGAAATGTGTAGATAATTAAAGTTATTAAAGTTAAAAACGTAATTAGGATATACTTATGAGTTATGAATTATGATAACAATTAGGAATAAAATAAGAAAATATTAAATAGATTTAGGTGACCGCAAATTCTATATTGTGATTAGTGTGACTTCATTTGATATATGACCTTTCACCTAAAGTGCCTTGATCTTAATTTGATGTTTGTTTGTTATATTTCCTGACACGTTATAATGTGAGCACACTTCTCAAAGAAAAGAGACAAAAATATATATTAGCCCTCTGCTCGCACTGTGGATGTAAAGAACGAAAGAAGGAAGAACTGTCGGATTTTTCATCCTTTCTGGTTGTTAAAACTAAGCCAGTAGAAGAAGAATATGATATTTTATCTAAAATGATTGATAAATCTGCAATGCTTGTGTTCAGCGGCAGTAATCAGGCTTACGCGCTGCTAACTGCCAGCAACTATAATTATGCGCTGCTATTAATTGCTTGCTTACTCCTGCACGATTAGATTGATAACTGTATTCCACTTTTTAATACTGCATCCATTACAGATTTGAGAAACAACTTGCTTTTTTCTACATGAACATTAATACAAATGGAAGCAGAATGTAAAAACGCTTTTTAAATTGCTGCGTGAAATGACTGTAGGAAATCACTGATGGTCGCTACCAACCGTCCAGGAACCATAATATATAGATGGGTAAGTAGAACGACTCTTCAAAAATCCTTTGTTCTTTTCAAACGCCGACCGATGACCTTGAAGTAATGGTTGGTGGCTAATACCGATATTTCGAGTGTCAGTGGCGTGTGTAGATTTATTTATGAATTACTAGAAAGGCTACCATTGCATCTTCTGTTATTAAATTTAATTTTACCAAATTTATAATGGCATTGTATTATATTAAAGAAAATGATGTAAATCATGCACAAATATCCAAAGAAATCAAATTTATTACAATACATTTTAGATACATTATTGTTCTAAATAAAAGTAAAGGTAGTATAGCAGAAGTTCACTTCCACGTGTACGGCACTGATCTAACCTCGTTCGGCGTTCGACCGTCGTGACATCTATTATAGGAACGCGAACCGCCCTCCAACCTTCACGAGCTAGTTTCCCGCGTTTTTAAGAGTTATTCTACTTCCCCATCTATATACTATGCAGGAACTTTATGATTCAAGTTGACATGCTGACTTGCTTAATCGCTGCCGGCAAAGAAGAAAATATGACGATCTGTGTCATAGTAGTTAACAAACAATAGCGATGTTGAGACGTATAATTGCTAATTTATAAACATATAAACTTAGGCACAAATAGATGTTATGTTGTCAAAAAAATGCTGTTAGTTAAATCAGAAATGAAAACGATATTGGTTGTATTGTACTGACTTCTATAAAAATCGCAACACATGGAAGTTGTTGACCAATTTTAATAAAATTTTCATAAAATACCCATTTGGATGAAACAAAGTAATAATTAAAATTTGAATAAAGTTTATCTATCCGTTATTGTTTTTTGTTTGTTTGTTTGTTTATTTGCACTTAGTAACAATAAATTTTAAGAAATAAAATAATCGGTGTGTTTAACTGTCAATTTTGCAAACTGTTTAATCACTATCGTTTTCTGAACATTTACAAGAATGCCAAGAGTTTGACAACGTGGAAATTATCGGCAATTAAATGATTTTGAACGTGGCCGTATTATTGGCATGAGAGAGGCCAGACTTCCGCTTAGAGATATCGCTGACCGTGTAAACCGTGATGTTGCAACAGTGTTTAGATGTTGGTCCAGATGGTCCAAAGAAGAGATTTAACAACGTCACCCTGGATCTGGCCGTCCCCGGAGGTCTAGAGACCGTGAAGAACGTCGTTTAAGACTTTTGGCCACAAGAAACAGATTTTCCACAACTTGGTCAATTGCAAATGACTGGATGGGAGGTGTAGAACGCAAAATGTTAATGTCATCTGTTTATCGCCGGATAAAATCTTATGGGCTGCGTTCGTATCGTACATTTTTGTGTCTTCCTCTTACCTCTTTACCGTGTCCGCAGGCTAGAATGGAGCAACGAAAGAGCGAATTGGGTACAAGAATGGCATCAAATGGTGTTCAGTGGCGAGTCTCAATTTAGTTTGTGGGCCCACGACGGTCGTAGGAGGGTCAGGCGGATGCGTGGAGGACGTAAGGATTAACTATTTTTTATGAAACGCAACACAGCCCTTACACAAGGAGTGATGATATGGAATGCAATATGTTATGATAACAGATCACCCTTGGTCTTCCTTGACGGCAACTTAAACACAGCCGGTTACACTGCCAATATGCTGAAGCCTGTTGCACTTTCATATCTTCGAGGGCTGGAAAATCCCATTTTCCAACAAGATAATGCGCGCCCCCATACCACAAGAGCTACAACACGCTTTTTGGAAGAAGCTAACGTTGTCGTCCTCCCATGGCCTGCTCGGTCGCTTGATTTGTCACCCATTGAGTATGTATAGGATGTGATCGGTAAGCGGCTGAGTAATTTACCATACCCTCCAGACAACTTG
>VTPC01001261.1:0-92323 GCA_011009095.1 Ignelater luminosus
AGCATTGGTTTTCTGACGAACACAGGCCCTTTTCCTCTTAAGCCTGATTGTTAAAAATTTGTTAAAAATTTTTATAAGATACGTTCATGAGATTATAAGTTTTTTATTTACTGGAAAATTTAATTGTTGATATTTTCCTTTGTTATGTTTCTTAAAAATGTGCATCTTTTCAAATGTTTTTTTTTGAGATAACGTATTGAACATGTTATATCAAATAAAAGAATGTTTTAAATTTTTCTAAAAGTTTATTTTGTTGTCGTATTTTGATACAAAATTTAATATTTTATTACATTCACATATTCAAGTAATATACCGAATGTCCAGGCATCCTTGAATTAAAAATTAACTTCTCAAACTTGATCAGGATTTTCTTGATTTATTGTTAAGGCTGTAAAATTGGATTTGATCTGATTGTCTATTTTGATACTTTTGTTTTGATGTCTATTATATTTTTTTAATTTGTTAGGAAAATTCAGTAATTAGCAAACTTTTCCTTAATCAATTATTTATGCTTGTAAATAACGATATATCTTTTATTATTTTCAATCTTTGCTTTTGTAAATATGCTATTCCTTTTTAGAAATTAAGTTTAACGTCTTTCTATATCATAAAAGCTCTTTAAAGCTCCTTGACATTGTCTAAATTTATGGTTCGCGAACGTTAAATTTCTTGAGAACTCGTTTATAAAAATGTTTTCTTAATATTAAATTAGATATGTATTAGGACTTAATATAGAATGAAATTTCCTCTGAATTTATAGTCTTTTGCGATTCAGAAAATTTTATATTCTTATTTTTTGGTTTTATTACCCTTAAAACTATAAATCTGTCCCCTTGTCTAGCATAGACAAGATTTATATTTGCTATAATTGCCGAGTGCAACATCCAAATTTCTCGCTAAATCACACCCTTTTTGCATTATTTTATTGGTTGTTCGATCACCCGATATGTTGATCAACCAATTATCTATTACTTCCACCCTCTTGGAGGGTTAAAAGTAATCTTTTTCGCTTCGGCTCTCAACAGAGTTTATCTACCTGCTAAGGTGAAGTTATACCTAAGTAAAAATATCGCGAATGAATCCTGTCTTCGTTAAACAATTAAATAGACTTTTCTCCAGGATATTCCGGATGTGTCTTTATCGTACCCTACCTGGAAAATCATCGCCAGCAGGCGGAAAGTGCCAAATAATTTTACAACGAACTCTCAAAGCTACTGTGCCGTTATTTATCTTATATCTTAATATTTTTATCAAACTTTCTACGAGATTCGTACTGTCTCGCTCTGTATAGATATTTTACAAGTCAAGTAAAATATATTGTCACCTAACGTATGAGGAAAACATTCATTCTGGTAAAGATTTATGTAGTAACTGTAAATCAAATCTTGTGTGAACCAGTACTACGAGTTCAGTGCCAACACTGGGTTTTATTTGTATTGAATTAGTTTCCGTTATGGTAAACAAACTTTATCCTGTTTCTAATCTTTTATGAAGAAGCATCGTTGATTCAACCAATTTATCAACCGCATTCGCAATTACTTGCGAAATATATCTGCATATTATTGTCGCATCACCAATCTCTTGGATAAAAGTAGTCCACTACATAGATTATTTAATCATCGCTTCTCATTGATGAAGAGCCTCATAACATTGTTTCATACTAGTGACAAACCCGACAAACCGTTTCACAGTGGTGAAAGGCCAGTTAATATTGTTTAATTAATAGAAATATATTGTTTGCTGAATTGTAACGTAACTAACTTGTGCCGAACTTTTAATATCTTTTATTTGTTTGTATTATTTTTATGAACTGTATTTATGAAGTCGATTTTTTTCTTTATCGTTCATTCATGTTAAATTTTGATAATGAAGATTCTTATTATTTAACAAGTTTGTCAACTTGTTCTTGTTTGTCGATCTATTCATATAAAATTTGGGATCCACGGTTAATTGCAAAACACCTGCAGGTGATGAATTCATTCAATTACTGCTATTATTTATATTTTTCACATTTTAAAGTTTATGCTTCTTTCATTTTTCATAAATAACCAATGAATTTTATTCTAAGATTTGCGGGCATGTCTGAGTGTAGGGACTTTGGTGAATATATCGATCATAAAAAAGATGCTCGTTAATCCGATATAGAATTTTGTAACGTAGGATACAAGTGTACAGGGAGCGGGACGGTAGTTTGTTTTTTGTTGGAAGGCAATACTATAACACGTAGATTTTTTTGTTTTAGTAATTTCATCATTTGACTAAGAATTTCAATGCCATTATTATAAGGTAGAAGTCGATTAGTGTCGACCAAGAAACTTAATATGCCTTTAAGTACTTTAAAGTTATGGAACGTACCATTGCATTCGTTTATGACAGAGTATTTTAATATTCCTAAAGAGTTATGCAATAAAATAGTCCAAATTCTTTGCTTTACATATGCTAAAACTGTAGGTTGTGCCTTTTCATAGGTTTTGAGCTTTTATCAGAAATCTGATTTTTAAAACAAATAGTAACCTCTTGGAGCCAGATGAGAACAAAAAGAGGCACTTTGATGTCATAATTGGATTTTTGTAAGAATTGATGTATGATTTGGAGTATTGTTGTGAAACAATAGGACATGACAAGACAACATATCATGTGGCCTTTCTTTAACAGCATCCTTCAATTGATAAGTTGTAGAATCACAGTATTTCTCGGTAACAGTGATGTTGCATTCTTTAAAATCACTTAAGAATTAGAACCCCAGAAAATTGATTCACTGACTAGTCTTCCTTGTAAAGACAATGTTTGTCAGCTGATTATGGATAACTGGAATTCATAGAAACGATGAATTTTTTAGTCTAGATTAACACTTTCTAGATCTTGTGGCAAAACCGTCAAGAAATCCAAATCATAATTCATCTCTGTTTCCTGCAGCAGAACACCCTGTATCTGTTATATCATTTTAGAAATCATAGAATCAGTTTTCATTTGAACTAATAATACCTGTCTTGGATTTGTGCTGCGGTTTGTTTTGTTATGAAGTGTAGGAAAGTCATTTGTTACTTAGTTTTCGCATGCTTGTGTGTAGCGTGCTACACTAAAACACAATCATGTTCAACAAATCTCCGTTTCTTGTTCTTTGTATGTTTTCAATGAGTTTCAACTTTAACGTCGTTAAGTCATCATTTGTGGCATAAAGTGTATTTTTTAAGATTAATTAAAAATGGACATAATGTTACAGAGCTAGGGCACGATGAACAAAAAGAAAAAATTGTTAACTTCACTATGCTAACTTTAGAAGGTAATTTCTTAAATTAAATGGATGCAACATATCTAAATTACTAAAATTTTGTCTTTCTCTTAATTTGTTGCAGTATGTCTTATTTTAGCATCTGAAGATGCATTACATTACATTACATTATTTAAATAAATTGTATGAAGATAATTTTTTTTAATTTTTATTACTATAGCAATTATCCACTATGAACTATAATATCTTGAACACTAATCAAATTCGATACTGACAGTAATTTGTAACTTTACAGGGGTTTATGACAAAATACGTGCAGAATTTGTTAGAGAAGATCTGGTATCAATCACTCCTTTACAATCATTAAAACTAATTTGGGATTGGGATGAATTAGCGTGTATATATGATTTACAAACAAGAGCATTTGAAACGCTTATGAATTATCCCAAGGATTACAAATTTGATCTGATTATATGGGATATAAATGGTGGTAGATGTATGTATCCAATAATAGATAGATTTGGTAAACCACCCGTTATAGCAACATCGCCATTTGGTGTTCATCCATTCATAGATTACATATTTGGAAATCATATATTTTCATACATACCCTTCTACCAAATCAGTTCAGTTGATCAGACAAATATATTCGAACGCATAATTAATTTCTTTTACATCCACATCCTGAACTTATCAAGGAGATATCATTCAATGCCGCGTGAATTTGCAGTATCTAAGAGGTTTTTCGGCAATAACATTCGTTCAATGGATGAAGTTGAAAGGACTATGAGTTTACTAATAAGTAATAATGATCCGCTTGTAGACTATTCTAGACCATTGCCGCCAAATATTATACCTGTTGCAGGTATTCATATTCAGTCCGTTAAAAAACTTCCAAAGGTAGGCAACTTAAAAGGTATTTAAAAGTATTTTGAGTAAATTAGTATTTACATTTTTAGGACATAGAAAAGATTTTAAATGAAGCGACTCATGGCGTTGTCTTGGTAGCATTTGGAACCAACTTGAAGTGGAATAGTTTTGCAGAAATACAAAGGCAAGCATTCTCTGAAACATTTAAAAGGCTTCCCCAAACAATTTTAATGAAATCATCAGATCTCAATATTAATATTTCGGAGAATGTTATTATAAGGAAATGGCTACCTCAAAGTGATATTTTAGGTAAGACGCATATTCTACTGTAAGGTTTTTCCAATCTTCCGATTGCAATAGAAACTTATCCAACATGATTGGATACTAAATGCAGATCATCTTGAACAAGATAAAATATCAAGATAAAATAAGTTAATGACATGCCTTATTGCATTGAGCTAATCTATGTTAAAAATCCAAGTTGTTTAAGTTCAAAGATAGAATGACATGTATTTCTTTTATTTCGAGGAAGATTCAAAAACAAGACAGCGACTTATTTGTTGGAGGGCCATGTTATTTTCACACTTTATTACAGTGTTTTAGAAAATGATGGTGACGTCATTTTTTTTATTAAAACCTTGAAAAATAAAGAGTGAAAAATCATTAGATGTTGATTTTGTGTTAGACTTTTAGGGCGAACAAACTTTGTTTCTGATAAGTGATTTTTAATTGTTTTGTTTTAGCTCACCCTAACGTAAAGTTATTTATCACGCATGGAGGAGCTCTAAGTATCCAAGAAGCAATGTATCATGGTGTACCGGTAGTAGGAATGCCCTTTTATTTAGACCAGCATGGAAATACGTTTAGAATAGAAGCTAGAAAATTAGGAAGAAAAATTAACTATCCTGAAGCTACCTTTGATGTTGTTTACAACACTATTACAGATGTATTAAATGATTCAACGTAAGTTCCTGTTTATTCCCTTTTGTATTATTCATTATAACCTTCCTTTTCTACTTTTGATAGATATCGCAATAATATGCAAGATGTGGCTAAGAAATTTAAAGATCAACCACAAGCACCTTTAGAAAGAGCTGTATTTTGGACTGAATACGTCTTACGTCATGGAAATGTCGATCATTTAAGTCCAACCTCGAGAGATATGCCAATATTTCATAGATTTGATTTAGATATACTTGCGGTCTTTTTAACAATTAGTTTTGTCTCTTCCTTTATATTTTATAATTTACTAGTCTGCTTTAAAAGATATATATCTGCAAAACCAAACAAAAATTCACTAAAGGTAAAGCTTAATTAAATCTTTTACTATTTATTTTATATAAAAAGATATGTAATTGCATGATTTTAGACAAATATACATTTATTCCTTATTATGATCAGCAGGTACAAACATAGAATAAATATATTATTATTTACTTAATTGTTTTTAGTATCACTTCACTAGCTTAATTTTAATTGCCCATGAATACTAATGGATAAGGGTTGCAATCTTGTGAATCAGGGAGAATATCTTGTGTAGGCATGAGAGGTCGGCGATTTAGTTCGGAACTTCCAATCAACCAATAAGTAATGAGACAGCCTTTCCCTTTTATCTCAACTTCCCCTCGTAAATCCAATTTAAAAGTTCCAAATTTGTCTAAAATTAATTTCGTTGCTTCGCTAACGTGAATCTTTAAAGCTGTAACGGGTATTAAAATTAAGGCACGAGAAAATAATTAGAAAATAACATTAAAATTACGTTCTCCTGTGCTTTCCATTCTACTTGCAGTGTTGACGGTATCTCCAAATAAACAGTAATGAGGCATCTTTTGTCCGACAACGCCGGCACATACTGGTCCCGAATGAATTCCAATTCGCAATTTAAGTTGATAGTCAGGTTTATGTTGTATTGTAAATGCGTGTACACCTTCTAGAATTGCTAATGCCATTAAAGCGATTTCTTTTGCGTGATCGTTTCCATTTCTTTCTGGTAAACCAGAAACTACCATATAGGCATCACCTATGGTTTCTACCTAGAAAGCGGAAAATAGATAAGATTTGTGCAAAACTTTATATAAAAATTATTTATGCAAATTGATACCTTATAAACATCATAAAACCCAATAATTCTGTCAAAAGTGCTATAGAGATCATTTAGAAAATCCACAACCTGAAATAATAAAAGTAAATTAGTCAAGATTCAAAAAGTGTTTTCAAATATTTTGATTGCATTTCTAGCTTGTCTTTTAATAATTTTGTGTCTTACTTAATATGTGCACCAAACCGTAAGATAGCCCAAAAAGGGCATAATAGCTAAAACTAAAATCTAAAGTGCATCACAAATTTGGAATTGCTAAAACAACCCTTTTTGTGATCACTTATTATCCATCAACAGGTAACATAAAATAGCTATTTTGTTTTTCTTTTTGTAACGCAATAAAAGTGCATGAGGGCGACCAATAACAAATTCAACTTCAGTGGGTCCGTGCAAATTTAATAGGTTTTTAGCGTTCATTTTTACACTTTTACACAAGCTCAAAACCCCACAATAAGAAAAAATGTAAATCTGCATGCTTTATAGAAGAACACAATGAGGTGAGAAAGGATTGTGTCCCAGAAGATTAACATTGTGACTGTACTCAAGAGACATGAAGAAATCGGATTTAAAACTGTCTAGATATTTCTATTCAAACTCGTAGTAAAATAAAAATAAATTCGGTTTGTGACCCTCAACGAAAAATTCATGTTTTTCCAATATACTGCTGAATGCAACATAGCAACTATCTTTAGACTATAACTAATATAAATGGACGATGATACGCCAAAATAACTAAATGAGAGAGACTCGACTATCTTGGCTCGACTTAGCTCTCTTGCTGGCAACATTTCTAATTAATTCAACTAAGTTCTCAAGCTCTCTTGGTCAAGCATTTTCAAGTCGGTTAAGTCTGCATTCATCCTACGGCGCGGGTTTTAGGCATTCGGTTATAATAGCCTCTCGTCTATATGGCCCAACAGACGTCCATACCTTGAAAAAGAAAGTAGACTATTGTCTTCGAATTTTAGGCTCACGTGCTGTTTTGGAATTTTGCTCACTAAGTGCCTGAGCTCGTCCTAAGGTGCGAAGTTAGCAAATTTGCTGTCTTTAAAGTTAATAATAATAAAGCTAATATCATTTGTTCCTTTCCACATAAAGCCAACCATATTCGTCAACCTTGTACACTATTTGCACCGCCTGCCACAACCAATACATATCGATATCATGTTGTAGGCGTCTTGTCGTGGACGTCTTATCACGCGGACGCACTCTACTCCCCGACTGCCAACAACGCCAAAACACACCGCTTACCGCCGGTTACCTATAGCTGCACCTTCATCACAGGTCATCATATTCTTGTCTCGTGATTTCACAAAGCATCTTTATACCTCTTGCTTTGTAATCATTGTAGGAATTCGTAGGTTTGTGCAGTTACATTGAGATTTTAATGTTTTTGGAGACGGGCAATTATTTATTTAACAAAATAAAGACATATGATAGTGGTAGAAAAGACTCATGGGCTTCTTTCTGATATTTAGATTAACCTGTGTCAATGAAATATAAAACCGCTAAGTTGATTTCATCTTTCATCAAGCTTTACGTTTCAGAATGACATTTTGTGGAGAGAATTAGATTTCTTTTGGTGAGTTGAGGTTTGTTGGTTTTAATGTTTATAGCAACAGTAAACTACGGAACTACCCATGTTATAGGATGAAGTGGAAAATAGTACAGACTGCAGGCTTCTAACAGTAACGATAGTATGAAATAATTAATTAGCGTTTATTCCGATAAACAATTTTCCAAATGTCGGTTTCTTTTTGGCCAACCAGTGATGTGCTAGATTAACATTATCAAGTTTTTTTTTATTGTCCAAGAAGACATGACCAGAAATAATGGCTTAGATAAATTTAACCGAAACCATGAATGTTTTATGTTTCTATCTTATAATACGTTTCTTCCAGAAACATTATTAAAGTTAATATTATCAAAGCTATCCAGGATTAAGGCTCTTTCAAACAGTTGCAGAAGTAATGATTTGATTAACACTCAATAGATTTTTGCTTTTTTAAAAGATATTATGGCAAGCATTTCAAGTTGCGTTCTATTTGACAACTTTTGAAAGTCGTCGAATCTACTCATGCACTTGCTCTTCAGGGAAATTTGGTTTGATGAATATATCTTTCTGTGTAAAGATAGTAAAAGGCTCTACTACATTGAGGCTTCATGTTTCAGTTTTGGAAAATGGCCAACAGTTCACTGAGGTGTATGGACGTGTGAAGACGTCGACAGTGATTTCTTCGTGTTTCTGCCATTTCCTTATTTTGTGATCATGTACGACCGCAGACCATCCTCTCAACCTGCATTGCGGAATCACAAGCATCATCGATTGCAACATCCCTCCCTTACCACAACCCCATAGACGTTTATGCCCTGGAGATACAGGACTATTGCTTTCTAGTAGAAGGTAATCCACATCATCGCCGCTACCAATTCTCGTTATCTTGCTAAATCCTTAGTCTGCACACCAAGACCTCCAAATGACTAGCATAGGCGTAGAACGTTTTACAGTCAACACCGCTGCTGCACGCTGTGCAACCAATTAGCTATCACCATTATCGGAAAATGGAAATCAGCAACTATGTGTCCTGCCCTGTAGTAGAACAGCTACTCTACACATATTTGGTTTTCTATGAATTCTTCTAAGTTCTAAATTAGACAGCATGAACAAAATAATCTCCGCCATTTTAATAATGCTCTAATAAATAATTGGTAATAGCAACATGAACAACATTATTTACCTGCATTGGTGTGCTTTTTGCACATAGAGCAGTAAAACCTACAATATCACTAAAATATACTGTAACACATTCAAATTGTTCCGGTTGTACCAATTCACCCGCCATTAATTGTTGTGCAACAGGTCTAGGTAACACCTAAAACAATCACAAACACAATTTTAAACATGGTTTTTACATTTTTGATGAATACAATTACTTGATATAAAAGCTCTTCTGATCTTCGTTTTTCTTGACTTAACTGTTCTGTTTTCTCTCCAACTAACGCTTCTAAATTGTTTGCATATTGTTCCATTCTTCTTAGTAAGTCGTCCATTAAATTCTCACAGTAGCCTCTGTAAAGATTGTAAATTACACAAAACAGACATGATATCAACGTAAAAAAGAGATTCAAAGAAAATGAACCGCTAAAGAGATATATCGATCCTATTTTACTCTTACTTCATAATATATTTTACGCTTGCTTTGATGGTTTCAAACGTAGGACGATCATCTGGATTATCATACCAACATTTTTCCATCAAATCTAATAAGTCGTCAGGACAATCTCTTCTACCGGTAGCTGGACGAAATGCTGGATTCTCCCTTGCTGCTACTCTTGCAATAATTTCTAACAAAGAGAGGTGTTTGTTATTAATATAAACACTTGCAAAGCCTTACTATACAGAAATCACAAAAAGGCAAAAGTAAAATACCTTGTGGATCTAAAAATTGTCTGGCAGCCTTAAAAGGTCCCCCACGGACGATTATTTCCTCTAAAATAATACCAAAACTATAAACATCACCTTTTTGAGTAGCTGGAGTACCGTGAATAACTGTAAGGGGTAGAAGTTCTGGAGCGACCCATAACATCTCTAAAAAGAATGTTTAATATTAATAAATTTTTTTGACGCAACTTAACATTAGGTTGAGTTGGATTGCAATATAATTAATTTTATTAAAATGGAAAATTCGATATGTAGAAAAACCAGAGTATGAATTACTTAAAATGGTTACAAGATTAATAATGTTATTAAACAGCGAATAAACAAAAAATGTAATCCTTCTAATACGTTTTATATTTTGAAATATATAAGTCCAAGTATAATCTTTCTCTGTCTTCCAGCATTTCTTAACTACTTACGAACTAACCCTTTAACTGGAATGGAATTTAACACGACAAACCAATTAACACTTACTAAATTAAAGTTAGGTTTTATCAAGTTAGTAGAAACTCTTGTAGGTGTTTTAGATATACGAAAAGCAGCAAAACTAATTCTTTCTAACCTCTAGAGGTTTACCTTTGTAATTGGATCACAACAAATAAACTGATACCTACAGTTAATTCTTGTTAAAATGTCAACGACACTGACACCCACGCTACGCATCTCCTTAGAAAACTACTAAAAGACAGAAGACTATATCTTAAGATAAATTTATTTAATAACAGCATTAAAATTTAAAACTAGAATAAATTAAAATTAATTGTTGAACGTTAGAACAAAGTTCAATTTTAACTTGTAACAATAATCACTGTACTTGAAAAATTAAAAATTTTGCAAAATTATGTTACAGATGCAAATAAAGTGTAAAGTATGAAATAAATGAAATAAAAAATAATGTTCAGTGACAACATCCGACGTGTTCATCACAATCCATATATGATATAAACAAGATAGGAAAAGAAATTTTATGAACTTTCTTTTAGACAGGAAGTTGATTTTGTATTTGAGAGGTTTCTTTTCTGCATTAGTATTACTTGCAAAATCAAAGTTACTGATTTTGTTAGAATAACTAATTCTATTAGCTAAGTAGGGCATTCCGTTGGAATGGCGCAGGTATACAAAATATCACTGATAAAAATATGTAGATGTCAAGCCATTTTAAAGTTGATCTAAGTAGGATGCTTTATCGCTTTCTAAAAGTGTAACTTGGTAATATACCTACAAAGAATTATGTTTGTGTGTTCTGTATTAAAAAAATATTATTTTCCAAAATCTGAAATTGTTTTAAGTTGAGAATGGTTGGTATCAGCATGTGCAAGCAAAGTCCTGTCTTGGGGGTGCCTTTAGCATTATTTTGTCGTAAGTAGAGTTCTTTCCAAATCATAGACGTTTATTTTAAAAATTTGCAATTAATATTTGGAAAGAGTTGTCAAAATATGTGGTTCATGTCTAGCATTCATTTCATTCTTTTCTGCTATTCACAGTTAAGTTAAAGTATCTATGGGTCGCCTAAAGACTAGATCTCTAGAAAAGAAACAAATAATACCTAAAATACACAAAACGTATCTTTTGCAATAGTTGAGGTGAAATGTTCACCAAATAGCATAGAGAATACTTAATGTAATATCTTTCGTCACATTTCTTCAAAACTAACATAATATATTCAGTTAACGATGTTTCTGGGTCATATACAGGGTGTCCCTAAATTGCATTAAAAGCTTCAGGTTTATGAGGTCTGAACTCAAATTTGCAACCAGAATTTTCCCTAGTCGCTTAATTTTTTTGAACGACGATGAAGAAGTTAACACATTTAACATTAAATTACAAGACATCGAGCAATTAAATCTAACGAAACATTTATCCATTCAATAGGTGAACTTATTAGAAGAAAAAATTACCACTATGAATGCATTAACTATTAACGTTTTCGTTGTAGAGAGGGTGTTAAAAATAAGAGATTTAGTAAAAACAGATGTAGCGACCACGCAAACACTGTTTACTTGGATGAATCTAAACAATTGTTTACATCATAATTCATCTGTTACATTTTGACATTTGTGGTTAGCTGGCGTTAGACATACATTTTGTAATTTGAGTTATTCTTGCACATTTGCTGTTTGGTGTTGAGTTTTTCCTTAATTATTTTCTATTCCGTTTCCGTTGTTTGTGTTATTGTTGTTTGTTGACTTTTTGTTTTTGTTAAAATTTTTATTCCTTTCTGTTTCTGTTTACTGTATGCAATACATGAGTATACCGACATGATTCCGTTTCTTGGGCAATGTAATGGAAATTACAATAAAGCTGCCAGACTTTATGCAGAACGTTTTCCAAATAGACGCCATCCAAGTCATAATGTTATTCGAAATGCACACCAAAGGCTTAGAGAGTCTGGAAATATTATGCTAATTCATAATTTAAATAGAGGTAGGCTGGGAGCAGTCAGAAATCCCGATTTAGAAGAAGACGTTCTAAATATTGATCCCAGCACCAGCGTTCGTGCTATTTCTCGAGTTGTGCCTGCTTCAAAAACAACTGTCCACAAAATCCTTAAAGAAGATAGGCTTCATCCCTATCACAAGACTCGAGTTCAGCATTTGATGGAAGCAGATTTTGGAAAACGTGTGACCTTTTGCGAATGGCTCCTAAACCAACACAAAAGAAACCCTGCTTTTGTAAGTAATATGCTGTGGACGGATGAGGCTACCTTTACAAGAAATGGTATTTTTAATGTTCATAACGAACACATCTGGGCACATGAAAATCCTCACGTCTTTCAGGAAAGCAATTATCAAGCTCGCTTTTCGGTGAATGTATGGGCGGGGATAGTAGGAAATAAAATGGTTGGTCCTTTTATACTACCTAACAGGTTAACTGCTGAAAACTACCTAATTTTTTTAAATAACGATTTTTATAATCTGCTGGATGATGTTCCTTTGTTGGTCCGTCGGGATATGTGGGGTGCAGCAAGATGGTGCACCATCTCATTATGCTGCTAGAGTTCGACAATGGTTTAACGAGAACTATCCGCAAAAGTGGATTGGTCGTGGAAGTCCCGTAGCTTGGCCCCCAAGAAGCCCTTAAACTTCTTCTTGTGGGGACATTTAAGAAATTTAGTGTATTTAACCCCTGTTGAAAATGAAGAACAATTTATAAATCGCATACAAGAAGCAGCAACAACTGTTAATGAACAAATGCTCCAGCGTGTTCAACATGCTGTGATTACACGAGCAATAAAATGTCGTGAAGCTGCTGGAAGACAATTTGAACATTTAGTTTAAAGCACGTGCCATCATTTAAGTTAAAATACATTTTATTGTTACAAAACGTACTGATATTCAGATTTTAACTAAAAATTAATAATTAGTTTTTAAAAATGTAGTTTTTTTTCATAAATGTGATTTTTTACATGAGTTTACTTTAGATTGCTTTAGATTTAAATTATTTCAATAGCTAGCCTGATTTAATTTTTTTATTGCAATCAGATGTTTGATTCGTCGCCACCTTTAGCTGTAAAGGTTAAGCCGCTTTCAGGCACTAAGCAGCGTTGTCAAGCTTATGTTTCTTTTTTTGGCTCGTGTGAAGAAACTAACTGCGTTAGAGAGTTCGCGTTTGAAGTTTTTTCATCACAATTGATTAAGGAAGGCGACTACCTGAAGCTTTTAATGCAATTAGGGACACCCTGTATAGCTGTAGCAGAATGACAGTTTAAATATTGTAAACCCGGTTGTTTATTAACTAGGCTTGTAAAATCTTATTGACGCTTAATGTACTTGAAGATTATGATTGTTATTATATTCCTTAATTAAATTTCGGTTGCCATGTGAGCAGAAAAAAAAGAGAAGTTGTTATTGTGAATTTGCGAGCACGTATGTTTTTACAGTTATCAATAAAAGTACATAACATATTCAAAGTGAGTCTTTTCTCGTACATAATTAGTTTTATTACTTTAATACAACCCGACGAACACAATAATGATTTATGACAGTTTGACCATTGCTGTTTTAGCATCAAGTAATCCTTATAACGAAATACGTTTTACTGATATTCTCGTGTTGAATTTCGCAATCTTTACTTGTTAGATAGTGTGTTTGCACCTCTGTTGTAACATGCCACTGCGAGTCGAAGTTCTGCAATTAATTTGTTTATACATAGAAGAAAATTGTTGGGTCGGTCAGCAATAGCATTTAGGATTTGCAAATCTGCTGTGATTGAAGGCTTTGAGCTGGATGCTTGTAATTTAGCAGTTACACAGAGACAGTTAAAGAATGTGTTTGTAAGACACTCAAAGCTCACTGTGGCATTTTTGTGTGGTGAAATAAATGGTATTTTTGGTGGATTCCAGTAATTAAAACGAGCTGAGTATAAACCGATGGTGTTACTTTTATCACTTTACAATAAAAGAGAAAATTCTCTGTAATGGCAGTTTTTTCGATTAAACATTGTAGTTTTTTGGATGTTGGAGACTGACATCAGACTAGCTTAGAAAAGTGATGCGTACCGCCCAACGTCGCGTCGGCTTAAAACGGCAAACTTCCGCAGCCTCATTACGGGTTCAAAATCCATTCTGACGTTAAACAACCTTATTAGTGTATACTTACTCAAGCGTTTGAACCCGTGGATAATAATATTGATAAAACCTATAAAGCTAATATATGCAAGCTGTCTTTCTTGTCAAAATATCTAAAGCTCTTCTAGACCAATCAATCAGTAGTTTGTCAAACATGCCTCTTTGTTGTGTTCAGGTCAATTCCTTTGTCAAGTTAAATCAGTTCAAAGTTGATTATTTGATTGAGATAATTTAGTTTGTGAGTTGGTACTAGAATTAGAAAATGGTTGTGGAGCCATAGAACTCCTTCGACATTTTCACTAGCGGTTTTTAAATAGTCTTGGAATAACATTTAGGTCAATATCGTCAAGACTGTACAAAGCAGCATACAACTAGTACGAGGGTTGCTATTTATATTTCTGGCCTAACAATGAAAAAACAAGTATTTATAATCGAAACTAGTTTTATTGTTTTTCAAAATATTCTCCATTAAGATTGATACACTTTTCCATGCGTTTGAACCAATTTTCGAAGCACTTTTTCCACTCTGTTTGAGGCAGCTCCAAAATATGCGTTTTGAAACAAAAAACGGTTTCTTCTGGTGTTGAGAATCGTTGACCACGCAGTTTGTTTTTGATGTACGGGAATAAAAAGAAGTCATTGGGTGCCAAATCAGGGCTGTATGGTGGATGGCCCATCAACTCGACCTTCTGGCTGGTTAAATATTTAATTGTTTGAGCAGCGGTGTGAGAGCTTGCATTGTCATGATGAAGAATGATTCACCTCTTCTTTGAAGTTTTCCGAATTTCTCCAATGACTTCTGGCAAACAAATGGTTGTGTACCATTCAGAGTTGACCGTCTTACGTTGCTCTAACTCCACTTTTGCCACGTGACCGGTAATGCCAAAGAAACAGGCAACCATTTGCTTCGATGTTCTTCTTCCGCGAACAACTTTTGTTGGATTTGGCTCGTCTTGAAAGACCCACACAGTTGATTGCTGTTTTGTTTCGGGGTCATATGCGTAGATCCATGATTCGTCACCTGTGCAGATGTTATACACAGCCTTTGATGCACCTTTCGCAAATTTTTTCGACATTTCAATGCACCAGTCGACGCGAGCCTTCTTTTGAGCATTGGGCAGGTTATGCGGGATCCAACGGGAACAAATTTTTTTTACGGCCGAATGATCATGTAATATCTTGTTGATGCTAGTCATAGTAATGCCCAAAGATGCCTCAATCTCACGGTATGTCACATGACGATCTTGTTTAATCAGTTCACGCACAGCATCGATGTTTTCAGGCACAACGACAGATTTTGGACGGCCTTCACGGATTTCGTCCTGGAGTGAACATCGGCCACGTTTGAATTCATTATACCAGTTTTTTACAGTGCTGTAGGATGGAGCTTCATCGCTATATAATGTATTAAGTTCATTGATGCACTCTTGTCGTGATAATCCAGGTCAAAAGTTATAAAAAATAATTGCACGAAAGTGTTCACGGGTCAATTCCATTTTTAACTAGGGAATGCACTTTTCAATTAACTGCAAACAACACTAATCGCACTCAAATGACAAAATGTTGTGGTTGAGGTTATGTTCAACAATGTAAAGTTTGCACCGGAAATGTAAGCTGACGCCTGGAAACAGTCAGTGTTGTCAAGGCCAGAAATATAAATAGCAACTCTCGTACTAGTAGTGATATATCTTGTTTTATCTACTCGATTCTGTATTCAATTCATGAAACGAATATCACTGATTACTCCCTTTTTACTTGGGAGGGGGGAGTTCCAGTGTGAACAATGAGCATTATTGTTTGCATAACTTTGTATCATTGAATCGATAAACCTAGCAACGACGGCGCCTATTGGATTCGCTGTACAATTGTACAATTTGAATAATTATTTGGATTTACATTTTGTTTTGACTTTGATAAAAAATTATAATTGTTGTAAGTTATCATAGTGATCGTAAACTGTTATTGTTAACTAGTCTTGGAAATTTTAAAAGCTAGTTAACTTTAACATAATTTTATTGCATGATATAGAGAATGTTTAGAAACACAAGCAAGTGAAGGTCATACTTGAAACATTCTATTTTCAGCACACCCAAATGCACGTGTATGTTATGCCAAGCTTGCATGTTGCATAGGCATCTTATAAGGTGTTTTGAAAATGAGTGCAAGTATTTGCTAAGCACATTCCTTGACGGTATCCTATAATTCTTTTGCCTAAAATGCGCCGTTTCCGAGATGCAAAATATAAAAGTTTCATTTAAAATAGGTACCCTGTTTTCTCAATATTTCAAGAATGAAGTCAGATATCAGAATGAAATTTCCTACATGCTTGTTACTCTATGATCTATGCTATTTTATTTTGTTTGACACCCTTAATAGAGGCGAGACATTGAGGGATGGCTACCCCGCTACTTTAAAGAAATATTGTTTTACCACTGAGAAATCAACAAATTTCTTATTTTAGAATCAACGATCGATTTGGCAAAAAACTCCTCTTGCATCTTTTCCGTTAATTGCGTAATTTCCGATTAAAATTGAATTATTCAAAACCTCTCAAGCAGGCTATGGTAAGGTTGTACATCATCTCAAACATAGGATGTAATGATTTGCACTGAACTCCTCAACAAAAGATAAACCTGTTTTGTCATGCAATATTTCTCTTAAAGTGCACTGTTTCCAAGATACAGAGTGTTTAAGTCCATGTAATGCAATGTATTTGAATATATATTTTTAGCATTTTGCTTGAGCTACAATTTTCCTTCTAAGCTACACGACATTATCTTTTGGAGATAGTTTGGACATTTCTATCTACGGTTTAGAGTTAGCTACCAGGTCTTATTTATTTTGTATCAGTAAATGTTGTTTTGATCGTAACACACAATATGTTTTCTAATTTTGCTAATTTCAGTGGTTTAGCTGAGACCTTAAACCATTTAAAAAATTCATCATAATAGCACATTCTTAGTTATAGATTTCATTTGGTTTCAACCCATGCTGGAAGTTACACGCATCACTTACTATACCAAGGATAGCAAACGTTTGTATGCTTACGTGCCAACAGATATTTCGTGTACGCTTAGTATTGTATGGCACCTACATTCTTATGTTTTTTCATGAGAAAAGGGCATCTATCTTCTGCATGTCAACAAGCTTTTTTCGCGCCCCACCCTCAGTAGCACGTAAACCATAGATTCGCTATTTGTATCCTACATAGAGTATTAAGTAAATAAGAATGCAACCGTTTTGGAAGTATATTCTGTTTCTTGTACGTCTGATTGGTCCTAACAAATTTCTAGTCTTCAGCAATAATTGAAATACCCTATATCTTAATGTATTTGTGGTCCTAATAATCCCAACGGTATAGCATTATAGAATCTAAAACTAATAACTGTGGTGTTATTCAATTATTGGGCATGGAAAGTCATCAAACTTCTCAAGTGGGTTAGGTATAATTAACAAACTTTTGCCTTTAATACTATAGGCAGATAGAGATCTTTAACCATCAGCCTTCTACAAGAGTATGACCAAGAAATACAAAATGACTTCTGTTTCTGACTGTACATTTACAGTTTCACCTTACTAAAATTCTATTGTATTTATTAATTATATCAGAGACAATCGTAAAAGATGATGATAATTTTAATAAAGCCGAAACCAGCAAAAAAGCGTATGTTTTAATCACCCTATATAAGAAATGTGGGGTAGTTGGAATTTTAATAATAATCTTTTAAGATTAAAGATTAAAATTTATTACCGCAACGTTTTTAAAACCAAATGTACATTAGTAATACCAAGTCAATATATTGCTGTAATCAGCACTGGCTGAGAAACAGAAAACCAACAAAATGCGAGGCTGGATTGAAATGCTTCCGGAATGAAAATGAAGGCAAATAAAATTCAACATAAGATATATTTTATTTTTCTATATAACCATCCTGTAATTCAACAGACTTGAACCAACGCATCTCCAACTTTTCAATCCCTTTACGGAAATGGTTTTCTTCGAAGCCTGAGAAATATGAATTTGAAGCGTCGATGACTCTTCTTCACTGAACCTAAGATAGAAATTTTTTCAGTTTGGGAAACAGATGAAAATCCGACGGAACCAAATTTTTTTTGTTGAGTAATTGCACTTGCATGGGCTGGCGCATTGTTTCGTGAAACAAGATTTTTTTCTCTGACATTCCTGGGCGTTTTTCATAAATTGCTGTATTTAGTTGTTCTAAAAGTGTTGAGGAATATTGACCTTTTATTGTTTTACGTTTCTCCAGATAGTCAATAAGTAAAATGCCCTTAGCATCCCAAAAAACAGAAGCCAACCTACTGTTTTGGCTATTGTTTGGTTTCTGGGGTATAATAATGAATGGAAGTTTCATCCATAATCAGAAATCCCCAAATGAAATCAGTTGAATTTTTCCTAAACAACTGCAAACACTCAGCTGAAGCTCAAGCACAAATGCGTTTTTGTTATGGAGTGAGCAGACTGAAACTTTTTTAATCCTAGCTTTTGGTGCAATATACTGACAACCTGTTCATACAAAACAACCACAGTCTCAACTATTTTATGAACTTTTATTAAACGACTGTCTAACACCATATCATGGATCCTATCAATGATTTCTGGAGTAGTCGCAGACTTTGGGCACCCTGAACAAGGTTCATCAGTTGTGTGACTATGTCCACGTTTGAATTCAGACATCCAGAAACTTACGGTGCAAAAAAATGGTGAAGAGTCGTCAACAACAGAATCCAATCTGGCTTTAACTTCTGTGGCTGTTTTGCATTCCAAATAAAAAAATTTAGTGACAGCTCCAATTTCATTTTTTTTCCAGAATTGAAAAATCTTGAAACACAAGTGCATCAAAAGTGAACTAAACGATTAAATTGAAGTACGGCTGCCATCTATGGGCGATTCCAGAAGCTTTTCAATCCAGCTCCGTATATAGGGTATTCTACTCAGAAACGTTTGTTTGTGTTATTCTTTTATGAAATACCCTATGTAGTAAAATAGTAGTACAGTCCAGACAATGGCCCTGCGCAACTTTTATTAGTACAATTTTCGGATATTTCTATAAATAGTGGTGCTATACTTCGATCGCAAACGCTCTGTGTAAGTAATTGTAGAATCGAAAATAAAGGCTCTCTACTAATGTATCTTAAATTTTAAATGTACTACTTCCAAACAGAAATTTCAATTTTGACTCGTATGTGCTGTATAAAATCTGTACGACAATGATCGCAACTTGTTTTTGGAAAAACTCCTAATAGTTAACTTGAAGAGCACAAAGTATAAAAGTATATCAGTTAAAGAAGCCAGCGTGAATCATCAAAATCGACGCGACCAGACGAATGTCAATGCAATGCCTAGCACACACCAATTTGCAAAATGAACTCGGCCGAATAGTTTTATGTTTCTGCGCTGATGAGTCACACCGCCTTTTCTAACGAATACATTTTTAATAAAGTATATCCATCGGCCATTTTATACATAAATGCATGTAATGTACCGTACGATCAAAGAAAAACAAAGGCGAACTAGGCCATGACCAATACCATATGACAACGCTGTTAAAAGAGTAGATAACGGTTGACAATTGTGAATTGTGAATTGTTAAGCCAGTATTCAAATTCAATTTGACATTTCAAAATGACAATTATAAATTAAAATTTGAATAAAACAGTAGATATTTGTGAGGAACACTGCCACATAGAATGAATCAATCGCACGGTATTAGACATTAAATGGAAAATATGAAAATAATCTAATAAAGATTAAGTTGCTAAAATAATAAAACTAACCTAATTAAAAGTTTCTATCTTACTACTTACTGGTGTAATAAGTGGTATCTTTTATAATTTCTGTAGGCGTAATAAACGTGGCTAATCCAAAATCGGAAATCTTAAGCACAAATCTCCCATCAATCAAGCAATTACACGATCTCAATTTTCCGTGCACGGAAACTTCGCTGCTGTGCAAGTAGCTCATTCCCTAGAAATAAATTTCAACAGTGTACTACAAAATGCGTGCATTAAAACATTACAAGCAATGTTACTTTAACGATGTCGTGAATCAGAGACATTCTGAAGTTCCAGTCCAATTGGATAGCTTCATTTTCTAAAACGTCTTTAAGACTCCCCCGAGGACAATATTCCGTTAAAATTAAGACGGTTGGGCATTCGATGCAAGCACCGAGAAATCTCACCGTATTCTCGTGTGTAACGTCTCTTACCTATTCGCATAAATTGGATTGAAAGTGTTTTTAAATTATTTTTCTTGGAATAACTAAAGCTTAATAGAAAAAGTTTTTAATGTGTATTTAAAAACTATTAAAGCAGTCTATGAAAGTAAACTCCTTCGTTTGTTTTACTTTCCTTGTTACAGTTATAAGAGTTTATAATTATGAATTCTAGGCTAACCTGTTTAATTTCCCAAAGAAGCTTTTTATTGATGTCGACTTTTTTCTTGGTAATTTTTTTAATTGCTACTCGGCTCCCTTTGTATACTCCAATGGTAGTAAACGCGGTAGAAGGTAAAAGTGAAGTGCAAGATGTAATAGAAGCTCTTCCACTTCTCAGACCAAACGTCTATAAAATTGAATTATTAAAAACAATAGGTTGCGGAAAAATCAGAATGTGTTTTAAATTGAATCATAAAAAACTTCTTTATAATTGAAATTAGAAAAAAATGTCTTTAGATAGTATCTTGCAAATTAATAATTATTTATGTATAAGCTTAAAAAGGTAATAAAGCTTAGAAGAGTGAACCATTTCTAGTTTATGATAAAAAATTACATAATAGTGATAGACTCACCTCAGTGATCTTCTGTAGACCTAGTTTAGATCCAAAAGGTTTTCCAACTTCTATAAGAACTTCTTCAGGTCGTATTCTCCAAGACATATTGTTTAAATCAGCACTCAAACGCATATGCCTAAACAAAGTATAAATTTTTTAATGTATGAGAAATATCAGATAAGAATAACAGAGTATGGATATTGGTTTTAAATGACCAGCAATTGATTACGTCCGTAGTCGTTCAATTTACTTAATGCAATATTTCTAAATTGAAGGTTGTTTATTGAACTACTGACTGCATTACATCATTTGTTAACCTACACGAATTTAAATTTTTCGGTGTATAAAGTGTATGAAAGTATCTCAGCATCAATTACTTACTTATCCTTTTTATGATTACAGTGATATCAAAATAAAGATTTATAGTAAAACTTTGAACAATAAATATTTGAACACAATTTCAATCGTTTCCGGGTTTACTACTTTGAATAATGAATATATCAAGTGCATTAAAGTAAATTATCCTACTAAATGTACATAGAAAAATCAGAATTGTACAAGTGTACAAAGTGTACAAATATGTTTTTCACTATACCATTCAAGCTAATAATTGCTTAGGGAAGAATTTGCTAGCTTAATTGGAAAAGCGATGGTCCGGTGAACCAGGAATGTGAGTTTGATTCCCATGCGAATTCTGGATTTTTCTGTGTGTATGCTATGACAATTTTTTTAATGCGCTTAACATAAAAATATCTTACGTAATCAGAGATTTTTTTTTAAAAATAATAAAATCTAAACAGTTGCAAGTTATCAAAAACTCAAATAGGCGCATTGATCAACAATGCTTTTTGTAATTACAAAGTTATTTTTTTCTGCAGCACTTTAAGCAACATGTGGTATTACTATGTCATCAACAAAGATGATGTCATTACGCTACGACAGAAGCAAGAGCAAGCTAGCAAATCAAGCTCATGTCCCGGAGGCCATTCTAAGTGACTGACTCTTCTTCGGTCAAAAACCTCTCAAAACCTAAACTTTCTTGCATGATTATGGACATAAATAAGGCATAGAAGATCAACTACGTCTAGAAGAAGAAGACGTCCTGAAACTATAAAATACCGTTCGGACTATTCTGACACTTATCTGCGAGGCGTCCGTATTTGTTTCGTATCAGTTAGGAATGTTTTGAGTCTCTAGAAATTAGAAGAATTAGCTTGGAAAATGACGTGCATGTCCCCATAAGGTATTTAGTCTTAAATCCACTGTTCCTTTATTGTATCTTAATATTTAAGATCAGACTAATTAAAATTCAGTTATTGTAGCGGTTTGAGCTTGTTGTTTATCACAGACGACTCGACGAACGTCTCGTAACACATCTAGTCTCCAAAAACGAGTGATATGGCTTTATTTGAAATGTTTGAAGAATGAAACGCATTTTAATCAAATTGATCCGAAATCAGTTATCGTAGCAGTTTGATCTTGTGATCGCAAGCGACTCGCAAAATATCCCCATAAGGTATCTAGTCTTCGATAGTGAATACGTGGTTCAATTAGAAGGTTTGAAAGCCATCGTCCCAAAGCCTTAATCAAACACATCCAATACTTAAGATCGAATTAATCCAAACTCAGTTACTATACCAGTTAAAGCTTTCGCTACAGGCGACTCGAAAAATATGCCCGTAGGGTAGTATCTAGTTTCTAAAAGCAATTGGAAAGGCTTGAAAGTTGTCGTTCTAAAATCAAACGCAGCTTAATACTTAAGATCAAATTTATTTGAACTTAGTTACCGTAACGGTTCGAGCTTGTTATCACAGGCGTTTCGAAGGCATTTAGCCTCTAAGAGTTAGTGAAGTGGTTCCATTGGAAAGGTATGAATATTGTCGTTCTAAAGCTTTGGTTAAACGCATCTTAATACCTAAGATCAGATTGATCTAAACTCAGTTACCTTAGCGATTTGAGCTTGTGATCAGAGGTATCTCAAAGAATGACCTCATAAAGCGTCTAGTCTCCTAAAGAACGAATTATGTGGTTTAAAACCTTGATCAAACGCATCTTAATATTTAAAATCAGAGTAATCCGAACTTAGTGACTATAGCAGTTCGAGCTTGTTATCACCGATGACTCAGAGAATCTTAATATTTAAGATCAGATTGATGCAAACTCAGTTACCACAGTGGTTTGAGTTTATGATCACATGCAACTAGGAAAATATTCCCCTAATATATTTATTTTCCGGAAGCGAGTATGCTGTTCAATCGAAAAGTTTAAAAGCGCCTTTTCAAAGCCTTGATAAATTCTTTCATTCGTAGTACTTTAAATCAGATTGATTCAAACTCAATTCCCGTAACGGTTTGAGCTTATTATCACTGGCAACAATTTGTACCATATTCACGTTAGGCATCTAGACTTCAAAACTGATTGGAATGCTTCTGTTGGGAAGGTTTGAAAGCCGTCGTTCCAAAGCCACATCAGACGCATTTTAATACCTAAGATTCAGACTTGGCTACCGTAGCAGTCTGAGCTTATTGTGAATCATAGGCGGCTCGGGAAGTGTTCTCAAAGGCATATAATTTCCAAGAGTGTTGTTCTATTCAAAATGTTTGAAAGTCACCGTTCTAAAACTTTGATCAAACAGATTGACCTAAACTCAGTCAGTTACCTTAGTGGTCTCATTCTGTTGAAAATTGCTACTCAGAAGGGCATGAATAAGATAGTCTATCTGAATGAAATTCTCTTTTATACTTTTTGGCAATAAAATCTAATGCAGTAAGCAGCTCGGTTTTCTTTTAGCGTATCCATTTCGCTCTGCTGATACGCTTCCATTTGCATTATTTCTAATGTTGTTGTTGCTGTCACCACGGTTTTAGTTAAATCTGAAATATTCTGAAGAGAATTATTCGAAGGCGGGCTCTCTACAGGTACTACTCTGGAGATAATCCATCTGTTTTCTAATGATGTAGCCTGAAAGATATGGAATTAATACCGTAATAAGTGGAGATCGGAAAAATATGCAAAATGTCCACTGTATCTTTCGAAACATTTCTTCAAAACATTGAAATTACGTTTTATTGCTTATTATGCTTTAAATACTTCTAGACAACAATATAATTTACAATGACAGAATTCTGATGTATTATATTATATTAGAGTTGTATAGGAAGGAAACATCAAACAACCGCTATTTATGCTTTTCGCTGAGTAAAATAGCATTTTTCATCATTGATAATCAGAGTCAAATAAATTGAAAGTATCCTAGATTATCCTGAATGATGAGGTTCTCCAGATTTATTTTTCAATGTAGGATAGTCACTATAGTGACTAAAGTACGACTAAGGCAAAATGAGATAACGTACTGTCAAATAGTAACAGAATCTGCGTAACCAATGAAATAAAAAGCGTGCATAATAGTAGCAGTTGTGCCTGTTGACACAACCGCTATTTGAAAAAGTTGTCTCATCAGAAAATAGTACTTGTACTATAGGAAGTTGGCTTAAGATTCTTTTAATTCTAGTTTTATTAAACTGTTCATCTTTTCTTAAATTCTTTTCGGTAATTGTTCGATATAGCTATCCCTGGGAAAACGACGTTTTGAGAGCAAGTTTTTGGCATCAGCAGGTAGAGAATTACTCACAGAACACAATTAGGTGGCTGGAAGTAAAGAAAATTAATCCAAGCTTGGTGAAACGAAAAACCAACACGATTTTTAAGCACATCTAAGGTTTGTTATGTTCATTTTTTTTATGAACCTAACATGGGTCCTTATCCTCACTAACTCCGGTTATCTTCACCGGTTGTTATTTACTAACTTTAATCTATTTCACCGTTCTTATAAAAATTCTTACGAAAATATATACTTTTAGACCACCTTATATATCATTGAAATGAAATTTCTAATAAATTTGCTGGTATTAAATTTATGTTGCACATGGGAATTTTCTTTGTATTAAAAATCTTATGAATTATTTCGCTGTAATTACTCTGGGATGATCAGGATTGATCTTATTTCGTTATCTACAGTTATCTCTGGTTGCCAGATGTATTTTTAAGCAACTTCTTTTGCTTTTGTAGAATTAATTTCTGCTTGTTTGTATGATTTCTTTCGTTTAATAGTTCTGTTTGACATTTATTTGTTTTCAGCTATTTAACCGAGATTATCTTTTATCGCTCCAGCAGCTATTAGATTCAGAATTGATTGTATCAGTTTTGGTTAATTTAGGGCTATTTGCAGGCGAATTTTTCTGGGATTTTGATACAGTAGCCTTCTCTTTAATTCCCTATTTACTTATTAGATTTTAAACCAATTTCCGGTACGCCTTATTAGTGTTTCTATTGTTTTCACTGATATATATTGTTATCTTAAAGGAATGCGTGTTCCGGGTGATAGTTTAGAGATTATTTTTCCGAAGATTAGAGTTTTCTTTGTAATTTTTGGACCAATCTCCAGTCGCCAAATATTCCTTTGGGGTTTTCTGACGGAAATTCTGAATGGTCATTGATTGGAGATTGTGCCTCTGCTGGCAGAATCTCACTTCGAATTGAGACGGGGAGTCAGTTTTAAGAACTCCCCTTGTGAGAAACCGACGTGTCCATTGTACGGTTCTGACCGTTTATTTTATCTTCCTATTGTGTGGGTATGTTGATCTGTCTCATTTTTTTCTCTATTCTCACTGTTTGCGTGTCCTCCATAGCTTCATTGAAGGGAGCCTGCAGCGCCCTCGGTTTTTTTGGAAGTCGACATCCCTTGGACTGATCCGGTAGCTGGCTGGAGGTCTCAGCGCTCTTGGGAGTTTTCTTGGACAGTGGATCGCCTGAACAAACCTTGTCCACCTGTATTTTCCCTTCAGGACTATTTTAATCATTAGATTTGAGTCACCTATAGTTTATTGAATTATTTGTAAACAATTTTTTATTTGTCTTGTTAAACTGTCAAGATCGTCAATTTTCGAAGTGTTTGGCGTCGGAGAGGTCTTCCGCAGGTGTCGTTTGATTCTCTGAATGGATATACATGCATTGGTAAGATTAAATTCTTTCTGTACAAATTTAATTCAAGGAGTAGCTGTATCGAATTGCTACCTTCTTTTCTAAATTTCTACATCTTTCTTGAATCGGGAGTGACCTATTTGGGTAGCGTCTAGTGTAAAGTCTAAGAGCAGCATAAGCATTTTTTCTGCACTCCCCTAGTATAAGTATCAGGTGAGTCTATTTGGAATTAGATTACATAGTTATTGCTATTTGTAAATTTAATTAATAAGAATATAATTTAAAATGTCAAACAATTGACTTTTGACAGTTTTTTAGGCGCACAACAAACTATGGTTCAATTATAACAATTCACTTTTTAAAGAAAAGCCGGTTGTGAATTGTAAGGTGTGTTGCCTATTCTCAAAAATTCAGGGGACGACCCGTAAAATGGGCATACTGTATATACAACCATTTTAAATTATGTCAATA
The DNA here is from genome assembly GCA_011009095.1 of Ignelater luminosus. Taxonomy (NCBI): domain Eukaryota; kingdom Metazoa; phylum Arthropoda; class Insecta; order Coleoptera; family Elateridae; genus Ignelater; species Ignelater luminosus. Next base: position 26,448 of record VTPC01001261.1, read on the forward strand.
AACAGATAAATCACAGACGCGAGGTTTTCCTTTCATATGCTACACAGACGGCACATTATGTTGCGTCAAGGTTATTGATTTACCTATTTGACATTGTTGTTACTACTGATAATCTTTAAAAGTAACCAAATAGATTCTGTTGTATCTGCATAGTTTCTACGAGACGTGGCTTGATAAGATTTTTTTGGTTCTCAGCTGATTCCTCATAATCTGCCAGTCGCGAATAGTTGACAAAACTCGCCGTAGCTTGTATACCAATGCTCTTTAATGCTTGTGATAAGAGTCAAAGGAGAAAGCTAATAAGTTAGTTAGGTTCAGCTTGCCCACGCTTAAATTCTGAAACTGCTAGCTGCTAATTTAAAATCAAGGTCAAAAAGCTGGTGGATCAATGAGGTGAGATAAACCAAGATAAATCCAGCAATTGTAGAGACAGCCAAGTCACTATAAACTAAGTGAAAGTGACTTAAGAACTACATCGAAAAGAAAGTTGAAATTTTGAAATAATTACAAAAGCAAGCTTACAAATGTTTTTAAGATAATGGTGACAGTAACTTGTTCATTGTGTGTTGATATCCACTTCATACGAAAATACGTGATTATAATCTGTACACAATTTTCTTCTTTGTTATAGCAAAGGCGAAAATTAATGTAAATGAGAGGAAAGCAATTTTGGAGGTGTGGTGTAAAAATTTCTATAAGCTAAAAATCACAATGTTGCTTGTAAGAGAGCTCTTGGATTAATTATGAAGTTTGATCAAAATTGTACTTTAGAAGACTTGCCTAAATCTAGCCGTAAACATGGATCTTCCAATTCAGGATTAGACAGAAAAGTACTGAAGATGTGTCAATACATCATGCTGCAAAAAGCAGAAAAATCAGTAGGGATGATTCAGCGGATAAAGGAACGTACCATTTAAAAGCCTATAAAAAAATAAAAACAGCCTAAAAAAAACGACAAATAATCGGCAGCTGTAAGAAAACAAACAAGAAAACCGTATAACAACATCCCAACGAAATAAAACTAACGTATTATGACGGATGATAAGATTTACTGCAAATTTGATTATAAAACATTGATAGGACCTCAGTTTTACCCTGTTGAAAAAAATACACACGTGGACAAAAATAATAAGTCAATCTTTGTGGAAAAATGCGGAAAAGAAGTTTCAGTATAGCAAGCACTGACGGCAGGAATCTAGACCTTTCCTTATTCAAGAAAATTAGAATTAACTTATATCAAAAAGAATGTTTATAGAAAAGGCCATTAACGATTATTAGAAAGCATATAGTGCCTACATTATTTTGTCCGGACTTTTAGCTGCATGTCATTATGAAGCAGGCACCAGGGAATGGTATAGAAGGCAGCAAACCATTATTGTTCAGAAAGGGTTTAATCAACGAAATTGCCCTAAAGCCTAAAGCCCGCCAGTGCTGTAACCAAAAAAGTCGTCCAAAATATAATGAGCAATATAAAAAAGAAAGTGAGACAATTGGAAAAGCAATAAAAAGTGTTTTGATTTTTTTTTGTAGGTTATTAAACATCTTAGATAGTAAAGTGCTATGTTATCATAAAATAGTTTAAAATATTGCATAATTATAAAAATTATATAAGTCTGTAGGTGTCAACTTTACAATCCTTACAATCTGCTAGTTATATCAAATGTAGGAGATTGCCTAAGCAAAATAGTTAAGAGACATTGGGTTAGGGAAAGCAAACATTCCTCAATTTTCCACTTTTATTTTGTATAGTTAAGGTTGTTAAGAAGGAAATTGAAGTATATAACAAGTTTTTGAAATTTTTACAGTATCTTATTTGGATAATGAAGAAAATTCTGGCGAGGTTTGAACTTAATCCTGTTTGTAGTTATTGAGATAAAAAATGTTAAAATTACTGTTTCTTGACACGTTATTACATTGCGTTAAATGCACGCGATGGTTTTCACATGGATTGTAACGTCATTATCTCGACAATCTAAAATGTCAGCATTACAAAAAATCGCCAAAGTATTTATGAAAGTCTTATAAATAAGTGGGTCAAATTTCAAAAAAGTTCTGTTTTTAGTTTCTGAGAAAATATTTAGTAAATCATCATTACGCTTGGCAACGTCGTTGACGATAAACTGATTTCATAACCCATTTATTTTTTCACCTATATTTTTTATTGATGATTTGTTACTTTCCATTATGAATATTAATTATTAAATATGAATATTTTTACAACTACAATAACTTTACAAATACACTTTATTTGGTTATGATACCAATACACACTACACATGTAAAAACTACCGAAAGTCTACGGCCTTGCCGTACTTTACACATGATATTATAAGGTTTTTAAAATGTGTTAAAAAATATTTTAACCGACAAAAACTCTTTAAAAGAAAAAAATTTAGAACTAAATTATTTAAAAATATATATTTTTAACAGAAAGTAACATATTTTCATTAATTTTAATTATTAAAATTTTGTTTAGTTAAAGTTGGCAATGAATACTTTATCTCATGTATTTAGCATAGGGCAAAATCCCCATCACAGCTTATCCCCACCCCTCTTCTTAACAACCTTGAAAGCCTTAAAAGTCTCATAAAACGGAATGGTCTGGATAGGCTACAGAAAACTCTTGTCTAGACACTTTTTGTTAATTTTTTGATAAAATTCAAAACTATATAGCCTCTACTTCAAATATATATCATGTAACATAGTTTTAGTTTTAGCTCACGCAAAATAAAAAGATTGCACTAGTAATTCTAATAACAGACAGGAAGTCAACTAATAGAGAGTATTTAGCAAGCAATTTTCCACATATCAGCGGCTTCATGTTTAAGAAATGATAATCGAAGTAAATAACTTGATAGAAAATCTAAATAGTGAGAATCTCATTATGAAGCTATGCAGACCTGGAGTAAAAATCTTGTTTGTACAGCTGAAATTAATCTTTAGAAAATGTAAAGCTGTTGTTCGTCCAAAAACAACTATTAGACATCAAGACACTTGCCTTAATTCATACTCTGAGGGGAAAATAGATACAATCACTAGAGTGACTTGAGAAGCTCAGAAAACTCAAGCCGCATATTTGTATCGAGTGCACAGCATTTTACACTTAAAAAAATTCGGTTCTTTGACAACCGCTTTCACAAAGAGCTTACACTTGAACTTCAAACGCTTGTTAACTGGGATAATATTATGTTGATATCCTCGCATTTAAAATAAAAAAAGTGTCATTGTCATTGTTTTAAACGGAGATTAGTTGATAGAATTTATAAAAAATTATCATAAAATGTTAAAGAAATCGACTTTGTATATGCGTTATTCTCATTTGACATTATTAGTAGATTAGATTACAATTCATCTTTGTATTTTCAAGTCTCTCTCTTTAAATTATCCCATAGAACACAAATCAGCTTTTGGAATTATTCAACAATACTTTTTTGCTTGTTCATACATATCTTTCTTTTCATGCAAATGAAAAATATCTATCCAAGTTCTCAAAACTTGGACATATAACGTTACATCAAATTGCTTATGGAAATATCAAACACGAAAAGTTTATTTCTTGTTATCCCTTTCTAATTTTAAATTCACCTAAAAGATGAATAATAGAACTACGTCTTTTGGACCAAGCTATTTTATTAAATAAAAAATTATTAACAGTGCCGAGATGTTTTCATATACTTACTTACACTCTATAGGGTAGTTCCGCTAGATAGTTCTACCTTACGAGTATTACTTTCAGCATTTTCTTTTAATATTAGATCTTATTTTCAATGTAAATTGAAGTTCTCAAATTAAATAGTGTACCGAAGAACGTTTTAGTATGAAGAATGAAAGGGCAAGTCAGACCCTCTTTAACCGTGACCCACATTACGTAGTATATACACGAAAACGAAACCCCAAGACCAAGGATATAGTAATGTATCTTTTGAGTGTCACCTACACAACTCGAGCGTGATAAAGTGGAAATTAGTTTCTCTTGTATCATAAATTAGTTATGTTATTGAGCACATCAAAGTTTCAACACATGTTAGAAAACGTTTCAGTGTTCACTTACTTGTACGTTATGCAGATCAAGGTTACGACAATAGCAATAAAGATTCCAAATGCACACGATCCATATAGTACCATCACGTAAACTTTTTTGAAAGCAGCAGGAAAAGAGAAAGAGAAATATATTATTTATTGTTAGTATGCATTTGAAAATATAGTCTGTGGCTAAAAACAGTACATATTATTATCTTTTGGTGCATAATGCAATTAAACTTGATTTAATTGCCATGATCTAAGTATGTATTCATAGACAAAAACAAAGGTCTAGATTATTATAATGAAAAACTAGAGCAAAGCTGATGCTGAAACATCATCTTGTCTTCACTTAACCCTAATACAGTCAAACCTCGGTAACTCGAACTCGAAGGGAAAGGAAAAACACGTCATGTAACCAAGACTTCAGCTAATCAAAAACTTTCTCATTCGTTATAAGTTCAAATAATCAAAGAATCCGAGTTCCCAAAGTTTAAGATATCGAGGTTCGACTATAAGACTTATGATGGTCATTTACTTTTTCATATCTGCCAGCCGTTTTGCAGACCTAGTGATTCATGATTATTTCGATCTTCCTACTACTAGGTCGCGAATCACGAATCTAGGGCAGGCATGCCACAGGCGGCATGCCAAAAAATGTTGTTGCGCAAAATGTTTGTTGTGTCAGTTTTATTTTAATTTGTTTAAAAATCTTCCGATTAAAAATTATATTTTGTTGTTGATTATTACATATATTATTGGATTTTTTGAGACGTAAGACAGACTGGATAAATGTGAATTCCCTAGACAAAGAGGACTTGCGATCTTCAGACATCAAACCAGAAAAAACGCAGTTTTGTTTACCGAAAGTAATATCCATTAGCATATCCATTTCTTAAGAACCATATGGCCAAGACCGAATATCATACTTTCTTGAGACATATTTGTTATTCTGGAGGATAGGAAATCCTCTGGATTTATCTCCAATGGACAAGGTCGTAACGTTTTGCAGATAAAGTTATCTCAAAGAAATTACAAGATCGGTTAACCAAATGTCAGTCACTCTTTGGAAAATCGAGGAAAATAACAAGGTATCATTACCTTCTGTGTTTTCTCGTTTATCTGAATAATTTTTTACCATCTAACGATAAAGATTATTCTAAGCGTTCCACAGTACTTGTTTTTTTTTATTTCTTTAAATTAAATTTGAACAAAAGTTAATGAGTGTTTTAATGTGAGGAGTCACAACTTTCTAATGTGAATTGTTACTCATGTCAGTATGATCTTGAGTTTCTAATTATTGAAAAACGTTCATGTAGGCTTTTTGCTAAGAGAATAAATCAATAGCACATACTAAAATATGAAACAAAACATTCCAGAAATTTTAGAAGGATGACTGTAGTAAACAGCATGTTTAGATAAACAAACCCTATTCTACTTTATTTTCCAAAAATCCGGAATTTTGTTTGTAAGATTCTTGTATATCATTTTATCCTATTTCCAGCAGTGAGTGGGGGAATTGTCATTTTTAATTGCAAATTTGATCCATCAAGGTATCTAAAAAGTCACATTCCAAAAGAGATATGTATTTCTACCTAGCCTACTACAATATATTTAGACAGAAAAAATCTATGGAAAGTTCTTTCAATAATGGTGCTCAGGAGATAGAATAAAAGTTATTACCAAAACCTACAAAGTTTTGTAGTGAGTTAGATTCTATCAGTTACATTGTTTCTTTGTTTAGTTTTATCTCTTGAAATGCAATATGATATCCGGTTGTTGAGATTTTCTACAAAAAAAGCCAAACAGTTTTTTTTCAAATATCTACAGTTACGTTACAAATTGGATTATCCCATTATAATACGCAGTCATTTCACAAAATTCCATTTTCTTTGTTTATTTGATAGTTTACTGAAAAAGAATGCCCAAATTTCAATTTGATGAGAAATGTGCTTACTCATACGAAAAAATGATATTAATAAAGGCAGGTTAAACAACAGTAGGTATGCTTTGTAAATATCCTTTCAAAGCATCTGTGTACGTAGAAAATGAAAAACAAACTGAACCTTTTATAATTTCAGTTTCCCATTATGAGGATGTTCGTATTTGTATATATTCTAATTTTATTTCGCTAAATTGAATATTTCAGATGCCTCGTTTTTGGTATACTTTAGTAGAACCTTTTCCGGTTTAAGTTCCAAACAAGAAATAACCCAAGGAATAGCTACTAGATGGTGTCATAATTAAGACTATAGCAGTAAAAGAAGAATAATAAGAATTAATTAATTACACCGCAGTATTTCCTCTACACAGCCCAAATAAAAAAAATCTACTGTTTCATTGTGAATCTATAAATAAAAATCTGTAAGACTAAGACGTGTTATTCTTGCAAATGAAATCTTGTAATCATGATAACAGATATAGAGTATTCTGCTACAAAACATGGAGAAAAATTTCCTTATGCACAGAATTTTTATAATTAAAGTATATCCCAGAAAAAAAGTAACAAGATAAAAAAATGTCTTTTAAGCAAACCAAAAAAGATATTTGTCACTCCATATTATTTCATTTACAACAAAAATAAACATTAACAACCAATAATAGAATATTTTCTTCTTGAAACTAACCATCTAATTTAAGGCAGCTCGAAGTTTTCGTGCGTGGATTTTGGCCTTTTCCTGCTATTGATCGCTTCTATTCCAAAGTTTTACAGCTTTGAATGTCTTCAAACCTTGCTGTTTCGTTATTCTGCGTATGGTAGATTTTGTAGTGTGACAGCCTTGAGTTATTTTCCTTACTGAAGTCTTAGGATTTCTTTGGTACACATTGATAACCTTTTTAACCAGATATCTGTCACACTAGATCTTCTACTATTTTTTTTATTTATAGAATAAAGTCTCTAAACCGCAAAATTGTGAAGTAAATATAGCCAAGCGTACTACTCAAATGGATAATATAAACATCTGGGAATGCAAAGTATAACCACAATTAACTCCGTTTTGTTCCTTCGGCGGCCATTTTGACCATGTTCTCAAGGTGATATCAAAAAATGAAGACACACGTTTTCCTTAGTTTTTGATGAAGAATCCAAATCTTAAAGTCAAAATTTCAAAATTTAAGAAAAATGCCGACAGACAACCAGACAGACAGACAGACTTTGCAAATCCAATAACGACTCCTTTCAAAGTTCGTTGAAAGTCAATTTGGCATGCTTAGATTTAACGAATGAGCAGTACTCGCAATAATTTTTCGAAATATACAGAGTATTTCATTAAGAATGATGTCATTTTCAACGAAACGGTAAATCTAGTAAATGAGCAGATAATGGAACTTGATAGCTAAGTAAACATTTTCTTAAGAGCTCTATAAAGATATTTCTACAAATAATATTTTAACATTGAAAAGATTTTCAGAAAGTCGATTGTAAGATATTTACATATTGATACAAATAAAGTCACCTGAAATGTCTTGCGACTCACGTTTTTCTTTGGGCTAATTTGTTTTAATCTTCTTAAGGAAATCTAACGCAGAGTGATGATAACTTCGACAATAGAGTCTGGTTTTCATTAAACTTTTTATTACGTTTCCAAACAACAAACTAGTCAAATTCGTAAAAACGTTATTATGAAACGTTTTTTTTAAATCCACAGGGTAAATGCCTGACATTTTTGTCATAGCAACAAAAAACTATTCGAGTTTTTATTTAGAATATTGGCGGCAAAAGTAATTACTTGGGAGCGCTCGGGCCCGAAGAAATGAGTTAAACTGTGCAGTGCTCTTGTACTATATAAAATCCTAATTTTAAAACTTGTCTAGGACGGTACTTCAATTTTAAAGAAATTGTGTCAGAAATAAAATATAATTTCGCCGGAAGAATGCCGTGGTGCATGTTAACGATGCGACGGGTTAAGTAGAAAACGTCCTGAATACAATTGCCAAAAGCTTAGCAACAATCCTTGGTGCAAACGAACATTAGATACTTTGTAAATATTTTAAGGTTATGTAAAAAATTGTTCTGTTCTAGGATATCCATTGGAAGGAGAGAATCTTGCTGATGAAGAATAAAAGCCACTTCAGAGCATGTTCTATTAGAAACGGAAAATAATATTTTCCATCAGCTAGTGTAAGTAAGCAGACTGGAAACGAAACATTGCTAAGAGAAAATGTGCTGCGGATTTAGATTTGTTGGATGATGATGTCAGCGTTGTTTTTCTCGCCAAAGGCGGCAGACCGTTCTAAGCTTCCTTCTGAAGCTTCTTCAGCCATGCGAATGTGGTTCATTGGAGCGAGGCAAAATACGTACGTTGTTACCGTTCATTGGCACCTGACCAGACGTTGGGACGATATAGCATAAAGTGGCGCATGGAGAGCCGTTGGCAGTATAGATGTTGACGAGCCGGCGGTGTCCGGTTTCTCCCGTCAGATGTAATAGTTTAGCGCGGCGGCAATTGGCATTTGTACCTGAAGCGAAGTTGGTGGTGATCGGTCCCTGGTAGGCGGGGCTTGAATGTAATTTTTGTTGTTGGGCCTTTCTGGTGTTGGCAAAGGGCTTCGGTTGCGTGGCGCATCGGTAGATGTTATCTGAAGATCTAGTCTTGATGGATTAGCCCTTGGATGGTATAGTGCGAAGAAACGGTTGTTGAGGTCATGGACCCCATTGTAAATTCACTCTATGGTTGTTGGTCCCCATCTTCTGCCAAACTGATGATGACGTTGAAATGGTAGTTGTAGGAGGCCGTGCTGGGCATCGTGACAGGGGCAATGGATATGGTTAGATATCCATTGGCTATCGCGGGCGATGTCGATTCTGGTGGTGATGGTAACGGATGTAGAAGTGAACAACATCCGTAGCTGACGGTGAACTTGAACTCGCGAAAACTTGGTGGTGTCCGGCAACTGGCATAAGAAACGGTTTTCAGAGCCACACCGCTACTCGCGCGGTGTAGGGGGTGAGCTTGGTAGCGGCCGCTAGGAGTAGACGGACGGTAAGGGGACTTCGGGACCGTAAACCTACTTACGTCGCAGCCCGGGACGTGTTCGGAGTACGGACACCCAGGAGAGCACGGGAAATCAAATACCCGTACCAATAGTTTCGTCTCTCCCCCTAGGCCACGACGTACGCGGGTGGAAAAGGGACACCGGCTCCGGGGGTGTGCGTCTACCCACAAACGCAGAGACCCCGGCTGAAAGGCCGGCTCCACTACTGGGCCTTCGCCCCCCAGAACGAAGGTTGCCAGTAGCAGCTGCAACAGGTCGCACCACTCGGGGTGAATTGCCGAGGGGCCGACGACGTCTGCACCGAACGTACACTACGCGGATTTGTTGGAAGATCTATCGCTGTTCATCAAAGTGTTATTGACTCCACGAAAACAAACACCTTCAAGAATATCGCGACTTATACTTCTTAGTTGATTCTAACTCCTCTGTCCATAAAGAGCAGAGGTGTTTTACCATTTGATGTTATTCCGGAACAAACCAAACAGAAACGGGTTTTTGTCATCTTGAAACTTTACGTCCTGCCAGATTTGCTCTTCTAGCACTCTTTGGCCATACTCTATTAGATCATTATAAAAATTAAATGATTGCTCAATTGCGAACAATTTTTCATTGGGGAAACAAAATCTTGCGGAAATTGCCGTTTGCGGAGAGATGTAGTATTCTTCTTGCTCTTTAAAGTCTTACTATTTTCATATGATCCGTGGCAATGTGTTTTCCCGTTTTAAGGATTGCCTAGAATTGCGGTTCAAACGTTAAGTCTGTGTCGTAAACGAGCTGTACTTGTACATGCAGGGGCGACAGGTAACTTTGAACAATCAGATGTGGTACCAAGTTTCAAATAACGTCGATTTGTTTTTTATAGTGTTACCACCAACATGAAGCTGTTTTGCTAGTTCACAGTCTTTAAATAATTTTATGATTGCTGTTCTTTTTTCGTGCACCTTAATAAATACCAATGTGAAGGTAATTCGCATTAAAACTTAAAATAAAAATATCAAACTAATAAAACAAAGTTACTAACGTAAGACAAATAAAGATTTGCGTCCAAACATGTTTGTCACCCTGTCGTTATGATTTCTCAAAAGGGCACCCCAGATCCCCCGGACCCTCATTGTGAGTTCCGATACGGATGCCGATCTCCGCGTTGGTTCTATGAAGAATCTCATGAGAGGACACGTTTTTGATGCTTGACATGTTAAACAACAGAGAAAGCATTTATAGAAACATGTGGTTTGTTAATGTTAAAATAAGATTTTAAACATTTACTTATTGTAATTTAAACAAAGAAAATCAACTGTATATACTTCAGGATGAGTTACGCAGCACACAATCGAGTTTTTGGTGTTTTAGAGGAGGTAAGTTCGGTTACCACAAGAGTCCACTCAGCATATAAGGTATCAGGTATCATTTTTTTTTTGGAAACTGCTATTTAAAATTCTTCCTAAACAATGTAGATTAGTTACCTTCCTCTAGAATAGGAATAATCCAATAATCTCAAGATATCATAAAATATCAAGACGGAACGACCTGCCAAGCCAGTTGAGTAAAATGCTGTCGCATTTAAATAAGTCGAACACAAAGCATAATCTACGTCTATTCGACGTAATTGTAACCTGGAATAACATTTAGAAAGCTAAAATCTTCACCTAGTTGCAAAGTGTGCGCATGCTCTAAATCTGTTTAGTGACTGAGTATATTACAGTAAAGCTTCATTCACAATACCTAAATTAGTAATTAGAATTAGTACTTATAATTATACTTGGAATATCTTTGAAAACTTGCATTCACATTGTTAAAATTAACTTAGCAATTAGTCAATACTTAACTGCACCCTCTATGAGCCATTCATAAAAAGCAGCTGCAGTTTTCTTCTGTAACGACATGAAATTCGTAAAAAATATAACGTGCATGTAACTCCTATAACGTCAAAACTAAAAAAAATTAAAATACTCGAAAAGCATTTTTTCTAAACACTTGAAGGCTTCCTGATTTTAGAACTTATGAATGACTGAACGAGCGACACGTGCGACATCGAGCTATACAAACAAGAAAGCAAGAAATTACGAAAATGCGCGTCAAGAATTTCAATTAGTACGTAAATTAACAAAAACGCTTGGACTAAGTATAATTACTAATTGGTTTGATTCTGAATGATTATATTGTTATGAAAGCTTACAAGGTTCTACGGCTAAGTGTAATTACTAATTCTAATTACTAATTTGTGTATTGTGAATGAAACTTAACTACTAAACTCTTGTTACTCAGGAGAGAATTTCAGCTATCTGTAAATAACACGCCTGGCCAACGTCCTCTAGCAAGAAAACGAAAGAAGCAGCTTTCCATGCTACAAAAAGGAAAGCAGACGTTATCCTATTATTTCCTATTTAGGCTAGTAGCACAATGTATTTGTCGGAATTGGAGGGAATTGATTTAAATTTTTAAATGTAGAAGTTTCAATCTGTTGCAATCTCTTCCCCATTTTTCTTTCGCTGTCCTCTCTCTCTCTCTTTCTCTCCCTCTTTCATTCGGAGTGAAAGACAGACGTCGCAAACAGGAATTCAGAATCAAGCGCTCTTTTATCTTTTCCCTTTGGCATTTCCTTTATACCTGCATCTGAAATGACTTTTTGTTTTTAAAACAATACTCATTGTTGCTAAAGGCTTAATTTATAATAAAAATAACAATGACTACTGCTTCGCTCAGAAATGACTGCTGTTCAATTACATCACTGTTTATGTAACCAGTCTCGTAAAAACCAATCGTTTTTGTTATTGCAAGTATAGAGTGTATCGAGGGAAAATTGAACGTTAAATTAATTAAGGAAATCTTATTAGAAAGTACTAACGCAACTACAGTAGGTTAAGTTTTATTTGGTCTTCGACAGCATTAAGTGAAAAACAAATGTGGCAGCATAAAAGTTAATATTGATAAAATGACAACTTTTCAGAGCTACTGATCTAAGTTGCTAGGATGTTTTTAGAAAATATTTAAAACAAATAAAAGGATTTAAGAATTATCTACATAGTGTTAGCATTGATTATACCTTATAACTAGTTAGAAAAACTCAGACATTTTATAATAACGGTCAGTAACGGGTAATAATATGCAAAGTGTTTCAGAAAGTAGATTTAGGTTAAACTTTTTCTAATTGATATAGTCAATATTGATTTTGTCACACTAGTTTTAATTACTACATTACGCCTTATTACGGTACAGAACAATTACAGTTGTTGATAATACTCGTACATAAACACATCGACAAAGTGACTATGTTTATTAATTATTGCATACCTGCCTGTATCAACCAAACTGCTTGAACTTTGAAGCTTTTAAAATTGTTATTTCTTAAGTACCTATTACTGAGAATATGCTTTAAATTGCAGCTTCACAGAAGTTTTAAACTTTTCAACATGATTACATCTATTCAACATGGTTAGCCTTTAAGCCTCTTAATTACGTACATATACATACTACACCCTAAATCAAGGTTAACTTTAAGTTATAAATTTTCAATGATAATCCCCGTTTCCATCTTCATAATATCCTCTACGCTATCCTACGCATTTCTGTTGTATTGAATATGTTTCAACCTCATGTAGGTACCGAAACTCTAGAACATTGCAAACTCTTGTACATACATACCTGAATATGATAAAGTCAACTCATTGTCATTAGTAAACTTTTAGTTTGCTTGGGTCTTGTATACATATAGAGTAAGTTAAATGAAGTGTTTAAGATATACTTACCACTATTATGACAATCAGGATTATTTCCTATAAATCCGCATTTGGGAATATCCGGCGGAGGCCCTTCTCTTCCTCCAGGCCAATGAATCTTTTGTCCTGCTACAGATGAATACCGTCTATTTAAACCGTAATAATGAGCTACGACCTCAAATTTTCCAGTAATCGGATCCAAATCCAAAATGGAGTAATCAGCATCACGATCACCATTATCATCTATACGCACGTGTCCCGTTATACCTAATGGATACAATTAGTTACTTTATACTACTATAGTTAAATTGCTATTTAAAAGATTACTTGAGTAAAAGGACAATAATTTATCTAAAACGTTAAAAACAGTATAAGATAAAATAAAATATGTGTAGATAGTTCATGTAGAGTAAATATTTGTAAGATATTGTTTTACCATGAAAATCACGTCCCCACATCTTTCTAGTAATTAGGAGACCATCTCTAATATCCGATTCCTCTGATAAAGTTTCATTTAATGCCATTCCTAATAAGTATACTCCATCATAGAAAGCACCAATCACAAAATTTACCTGAAAATTAAATACAGAAAAGTAAAACTAAATCTTGTTTTTTGTAAAAGTTCGTTTTTGCTATAATTTATACTTATACCAGACAGCTGTGAAAATTTCAATTCAGAAGTTTAACAACAAGATGTCTGGAAACCATTTGAATTTATTACTTAGGTTGAAGTTAAGCTTGGGATACATTATCGTTTTTAAAACTAATTAATACAAAGCTAAGACAGAATGCTTTAAAGCGAAACAAGGTAATGACAAATATTAAACGTTCAGACAAAATTTTTTTGGAGAACAGCCTCAAGGGTGGCCGGTGTAGTTTAATTCAAATTATGTTAGAGTTTTCTTTATTCCATAATAAAATGTATGAGATAGTAGATTTCTATATTAGTATACGAGTTATTCATATGTTATCTAGTTCAGACTGTCAAGAACTTGATTCAGACAGACAGAATAATTTTCTACGGTATATAGTACTCTAATCTCTATTAGATTTGACCTACTTGTCTACTAAACGCATTACATTAAATGAGACAGAAATATCGTTTCAAGTTTATTGGAATACTCAATAGCAAATTTAAAAGAAAACTTTCTTACCTCTTCACCATCGCTTATTGTATAGTTATAATCTAAACTCGCTCTCTCCTTTACACGATCTGCAAAATCTTGGAATTTATCACTGGTGGGTTGAAGAAGAGAGACTCTTAATAAGGCTTCATACGCTTTTCTTGCAGTAGCATCATATTCATCTCCCGCTTCCCAATTATGATCACCCCAGTAGGCACCCTAATACAGAAAAAATCGCATATACTATCTTGTGTCGCCATCATTGAAAGTAAACGAACGTCACCGAAAAACGCTTGGAATGTAATTCACGTAATTTTAATCGAGTAAACCACCCACAGTCGAAAGGGTATGCACAATTGACGTCAATAAAAACACGGACGAAAATGCAATAAAGGAGACTTGTTATATATAAACTTACGCCTACATCAGTTATTATTACATCAGTGACAATGCAGTCAATTCGTAAAAATTTGCTTTTACGTTTTGATTCACGTACGGATTGAAGTTCTATTTGTGTCAATATACTAATTATGCATTCTTTTTAAGGGTGTATTGTATTACTGTAGCCACATAATGTCAAGAGTTAGATAGTACATTGCGCAAAGGAGTTTTACAAATCATAATTATAAGCAAGTACGTCGGCGCTCATATGGGGGGACCAGAGGGGGCCGTGGTCCCCCCTAAGAATATTACAATGTATACCAATAAAGCGTATTTTGTTTTAATTAAATAAATTATTCTCTGTGCACCCAAAATACAGTGAGACTCTGGATTTTCATTTGTTAAAACGTGTAAGTGAGCTTTATCCTATAGAAAATTTAAACGATAAGATTCAAAGTTGGAAAGATTATGTGAAAGTTAACGCCTCAAATGAGAGTATTTCTTTAGAATGTTTGCTTAAGGAACATTGTTTATTTTTTCCTGCCATAAAAAATGTATTCTTTTATTACTTTCCATCCCATACATAACCTGCACAATTGCATCACTTTGCTGCGGCACGTTAAAACCAGGATACGTTGAACCATGTCTGAAAATATAACTGGTAGGGTTATGTATGTTAAGCGTACACAGGGAAAACGTAAAGTAGTGATTAGTTTGTGCAAAATGTTATAGACCATTTTGGAATGGAAAAGAAGAGATTGCAAGTTTATTTTGAATAACTTTTTTATGTACTATATTGTGGTTACCTTACTTATTGCTATATTATATACTATTATCGTCATTTTTTTATTATTACTTTATTACACATAATACCTATAATAGAAATACACATGGATCACTTCAGGTTTGTTTTAATTAGTAAGAAGAGTAATCAAAAATAAAAATTATAAGTAACTAGCATAATAACATAGTGTTCATTTTAAAACTGCCCACCCTTAATATATCTGGTAAACAAATGGAGATATCGAAATAAGAAAAAACACGTTAATTTATTTACGGAAGGGGACACTAAAATGCATAATTAATTCAATAACAGAGGGCGCTGTGTTCGATCTTGCACACATAACCTCAGAATCTAAAATGGTACTCTACCACTTATGATACGTCTTTGGAAAGGAAATAACAATAGCAATCTTTGCGTGAAAAGAAAATTGAAATTGACTTACTAGATTAAAGATTACAGCACAAAATGTCTCGTTTTAGTGATGAGTTTAAATCGCGCTAGAATTGTATTAAAATCTCATGGATGGTTGCATAGAAACCAACTGCGTTCCGGTTACTTGCCGATGTAATGGATAGTATTACCTTGACTGAAAACGTTGTCATTTCTTGCTTGGTAGTTGTTTTGTTGCGATCTCCTAGTAGTAAAGCTTGTTCAAATTTATCACTAAACGCCGCAAGTTTAGTACGTGTTTTTAGAATCACGTAAAGCGTGCTTTACCGTTACTCCCGACGATGCCCGACGCTTATCCCCAACACCCATGAGGTTTTAAAACAATCCCTAGTTAAGTAAATCGACGCATTTTAATTGTTTTGGTACTTATTTCGGATATGAAACAAACGAACGTAAACATCTTTAATTAAATAATTAAATTGAACTATCAATAGAAAGTCAAAACAATAGAAAAGAAACAACACAAAATGGGCAAGCTTTTAAAGGCAGTACCTAACCTAGAGACTCACATTAGCAGATCAATTCACACTATTCGACTCCAAATAGGTGTAGTGATAGTTATTTTTCACTCAGAACTATTACTAAGACAATGAAGTAACTGTACAAAACTTCTCACTATAATAACAAAGGTAAATCATATTTTTTACGTAACATATCGCATCTCGATTGTTTTAATATGTACTTTAGATGAAAAACCAGTGCAACTTTACATGTTCTGACATTGCATAAGATGAATTGAACTGTGATCAGTTCCGACGTTTAGCTATTGTTTTTAAAAATTCCTTTGTTGTTCCTTCACTTCTGTTTTTACCTTTACAATAATCAATTAGAAATGCCTACGTTTATTTGTTTTGCATCCGAAATAAGCACCAAAACAATTGAAATAGGTTTATTTACTTAGTTAACACGTTTAAATTCTTAACTAAAATGAAACGTTCTGTGCTATAACTTTCGATTAAGTAGGCCGATTTGAATTTTGTTTTCAATAAAGATTGCTGTTGTTATTCCCTTTCGAACGATGTATCGCAAGTGTTGGAGTGCCATTTAAGATTCTGAGTAAACACAGCGACCTCTATGAATCAGTTAATTCTGTATTCTAATGTCCTCCCCCATAAATAAATTGAGGTGTTTTTTTATTTCGATAACTTCATTTATTTAGGGGATATTAAGGGTGGACAGTTTTAAAATGCTTTAAATGGCCACGTTTGAGGAGAGAATTATTGAATAACTTGTAACAATTAAAAATAACGCAAACTTTTTATTAGCCCCCCTTGAGAAAAAAGTCTATGGGCGCCCATGAGCAAGTAAATACTTTACATTATACCGAAAGCTAAAGGCTTCGTACACAGGTTTCAATTTATTTTTTAAAGTTACCTAAATTTTTGCGACTGTATCATTGCCTCTCTCAAGTTAGAATAAAAGAGAAGAAGAAAAAATTAACTACCTTGTTAAAAACCAGAATTTAGCTAGTCCGGCTAACAGTACTCTGTAGGGTTACAGTTAGAAGCAAAGACAACATTTCTGAAAGTAGAGAAATAGCATAATAATAAGATCCACTGCCAAAAAAGTACATTCTCCTAAACATGGAGATTAACCTCTCAAATTCAGAAAAGCAATCAGTTTATGGAGATAAACCCGATTAAAAACTATCGGGTTAGGTTAGCGACTCAACACTTGCAAAAAGAAATTGAAAAGAAGAATAGAAAACAATAAATCGGCTGAGCCAAGAAATATTTCATTTTGAGATAGGTGCAGACCTTTTCAAAAATTGCATCAGATAGTAATATTAAAGAAGAGAATAAAGAGCAATGTAAAAGACCTGGAATAATCAAGCTGCTTTCAAGCAGAACAATCGATCTCCTCTTGATAGTACCTCCTGTCTTCGACAGCTATACTGGATACCAAAATAACTATTTGAAATGGTCTAACCTAAACTTGCCATAATCTAAAAAAGCCCAATAGAATTTCTAGTAGGGTCCGAAAAATCCCACAAGTCTAAATATTTTGATCACTTTGAAAGATCCAACAGAAATAGCCATTCTCTCTGAATTGTTTTAAACTGAACAAAATGTGAAATACGGATTTACCTATGAAAAGTTATTCCAATCAAAGACAAAAGCAAAACTTACTACCGCATCGAATTTCATATCAGAAGAAATGGTTCTAGATCTTAGAGAAAGTCAGTTGGAAAAGATTTTCCGGTTCACTGCCCAGGTTGACCCCGGATACGGTTGCACACCCGGCTGCACAAAGATTAGTTTACTTTGTGCAAAAGAGAGGTTATGTTTTTGACACTGTATTTCATCCATACCTATCTACATACGAGGTTTGCTGAGTAAATATGAATGTCCTCTAAGTGTATTTCAAGTGATTCAAGTCCAAGAATCAGTAGCTGAATTTATGTTTCGTCTGTTCTCGATTGAAGTTCACTTTCAATAATGGTAGTGGACTGTTCTATGCTATAGGCATTAAAATTCTAATTCCTATTTAGAGCTTGGCGCTGCAGCATCATAGAAGTGTTTATGGCCTGACTTTTTCTCTTGATTAATAATTATGTGAAGGCCTGCAAGGACTATAGATAATGCTAACAAAATGAATGATAAAAGCATCTTAGCACTAAAACAACTAAAATCGACAGACAACATTGAGACCTCACAAGTTTTAAAAAGCGGCCGTATTTCATCTCTACATGTAATGTGATGTGGCAGAAACCTATACTTTGTAGGCTCCTATTCTCGAAAGGACTACTGACGTGTTATGCTACTTCAACAAAGAGATGGTAGTTTGTGAAGAGAATGAGAACAATTTGTGGACCGTATGTGACAAGTCATTGACGACAACATGGAAACAGTTTGTAAATTGTTGGAAGGCATTTACAAAAAATTGCAATAAGTCATGTATAATGTTTAACATTAATGTGTCTCGGTGCAGAATTAGATGTCTGTACAGAGTAAAAACTGTTGTTGATATACATGTGTGCTAAAGAGATTTTTTGCCATCAAAGCGGCAAACTTGACATAGTCTTCTAGTAGCAACATTTTTTCATTTGTCCACTATATCATGTTATCACACTCAGCTGCTTGCAGGCAACAACCTGAATCAGAATATTGATTATTCTACTTCCTATCTAATGTTTGGTAGAGAAGTGAAAGCTCCGGTTGAAGTCTAGCATGTCATACAAGAGGTTGTGCAGTCGAACACTTCTGTATCACAAAGTACACAGTTTGTAGAAAATCTTGATCAAACAAGTAATAAAGTTTGAGAAGTTTATAACCAACAATAGGACAGAGCAAGAAGTATGCTGTTAAGCCAAGACAAGAAGGCTTTGATTCTCGTAAAGGCGATAGAGTTCTTGTCATCAGGCACACATTGAGCAAGGCGCAGAAGGACAAAACCGTAAGGCTTAGGGTGCGTTTATGTTGGAGCTACGATAAAAGATAAAAGCAACGATAATAGCAAAGCAACGAAAAGGTAAGCATTATTCCATATGGGACTGTTTATGTTGAGGAAAGCGTAAGTGCAACGCTCGCCGGTCGACCAGCGATAAAAGCGAGGATATGATCGAACAATGTCTGAAATAAGAATGCCCGTCTGTGAAAAACGTTTCAGAAGTATTGAACAAACCGTTAAACATATCTAAGCTTTTTTGCATGTGGATGATCGACTTTTGACCACTTACGAAACATCGACAAGCAAAAAACTGATGTCAGAAAATCACTTTTTTGTTACTTAAAAAAATAGAAATATTTGTAAGAACTTTGACATCCGGTAGCGTCTTAACGGAGCACTTTTGAATAGAGCTGAGTTAGGTAAAACCGTCTTATTTGGGTCTGAAGAATATGTGGTTGGGGATTGTACAGGCCATATAGGGACATCCTGTATATTATTTAGTGAATTTCTTTTACTTATGAAGAAGCTATTACTGGATCAGACAACAAAAAGTTGATTGAAGTTATAGAAGATAAAAAGAAGCCGTTGGAAAAGAATAAAACCTGGACATGCGTAGATGTTTCAGAAGCAGAAGCAACATAAATGAGTAGCAAATGGATTTTATGAATAAAGGAAGCTGAAAGACACAAAGCTATATTGGTAATAAGAACGTTTTAACAGAAATATGGAGAAGACTATTTTGAGACATTTAGTCCTGTCGTCGACATAACTTCTACCAGAATTTTATTTGCACTAACAGCCCATCAGTAAAATTACTGCATAAAGTTTGAGATAAAGACTGCTTTTCTTCACGGCACCACTGAAGAAGAAAGTTTTATGTATCCTCCACAAGGATATAATGTAGTGGTGCAAGACATGTTAATTGTAAAGCTATGTACGCACAATGCGAGGATCCTCGCGAGGCGGCTGCGCGAGGTTTCCTCAACCATAGCTGCCTGGCGACAGTTTAATTGAGAACTGAGGCAAGCTATGCAAAGCAGGGCGAGCCACTACCGAGGCAAGCAGCTGCGAAGAAAATAAGTTGATTTGTCTGAGAACTCGAAACAGAGGAATGCGCGCGCGGGGCACGCTAAGACATATTCACACAGAGCGAGCAACTCGCAACGAGGCATTTTTGAGCACGTCAAAAATCTGACACGCGTGTGGCTCGCCTTAAAGCTGAGGAAACCTTGGGATGCGGCAGGCATCGACTTCGCGAGGCTGCCTCGCCAAGATCCTCGCAATGTGCGTACATAACACACGGGTCATTAAGTCCCGGGACTAACCAGTAAAAACACATTTTTTTGGCAAAATTCGACTTTATTCATCAACATAGTCACCTTCCATAGCGATACAATCATTCCAACGTTTTTCTAAACTTTCGATGCCTTTCTTATAGAACGATTTGTCTTTTGCCTCAAAATAAGCTTCCGTTGCGGCTATAACCTCATCATCGAAGCCAAATCTCTTTCCCTGTAGCATCGTTTTGAGATCTGCGAACAGGTAGAAGTCAGATGGGGCCAGATCTGATGAATATGGAGGTTGTGGAAGCAATTCAAATCGCAAATCATTCAATTTCACCATCGTTTTCATCGACTTGTGGATCGGTGCATTGTCTTGGTGAAACAGCGGTTTTTTTCTTTGCCATGTGAGGCCTTTTTTGCTTGATTACGTCATCCAATCAATCCAATAATGCAATGTAGTAGTCGCTGTTGATCGTCTGGCCCTTCGGAAGAAAGTCGATAAGCAAAATTCCGTGCGTGTCCCAAAATACAGAGGCCATGACCTTGCCTGCTGACTGTTGTGTCTTCGGACGCTTCGGCCGGCTTTCGCCCTCTTCTCTCCATTCGGCTGACGCTCTTTGTGACTCCGGCGTATAGTGATGAATCCATGTTTCATTCATTGTCATGTACCGACGCAAAAAATCCTTTTTATCACGCATATACAGCTTCAAACAGCGCTCCGAATCATCAATTCGTTGTTGTTTTTGTTCCACTGTGAGCAAACGCGGCACCCACTTGGACAAAAGTCAAATGGACGACCTGGGCGCTTCGCGTCTTTGGTGGTTGTTCGACCGCGTTTAAAATCTGCATACCTTCGGCAAATGGTTGTTTTCGATGGGTACCTTTCCCGGTAACACTTTTCAAGCCATTGCTAAGCTTGAACAGTAGTTTTTCCCATCAAAAAACAGTGTTTGACTAACACACGAAACTCGTTTTTATCCATTGTTAAACAAAAACAAATGTAGCGTCATTTAATGTTCATTATCTTGACAACGACTGAACCGAATGAAATTTTTACACGTATCTTCTGAAGGTTGGTACTATCGACAAACAAAAGCGGCATGGCATTGGCGACGCCATCTGTGTATCAGTTCCGGGACTTAATGACCCATGTGTTAGCTATTAAAAATCTTTGTATGAACTAAAACGGGCTCCATTGAAGTGGAATCAATGTTTCACTATTTTTCTCGAAGAAACTACTACTATCTTAGGACTTTTTGTGGATGAAGCTATCGAACAAGAATTTGAAATAGTTACATGTTTTAAATTTCAAACTCATCTAGGATTAACTATTGAAAAAACAGAAAATATGATTAAGTTGAGTCAAACCGAATATTCCAAGAAATTGGTAGAAAAATATGGAATGAATTAATCTAAACCAGTACAAACGCCCTTACTCCGTCAAGACAAGGTAGTGAAAGTAATTGCAGTAATGTTGCATTTCCCTATAGAGAAGTCTACATCATGTTTCGAATAAAACCAGACCAGACTTAGCATATGCGGTTGCCTAGTGTAGCAGATTCACAGAATATCCTACCTGTAGTTGTAAAAATTTGTCATTGTATATTGTTCAATTGTGCGTAAAAAGTCAGTCTCTGATCCCATGAAAAAGACTATAAGAAATAATTGTAAGTAAATAACACACTAATTATGATATAATAATGTTAAAAAAATTATGAATTTTTAGGTTAATTTTGTCATATTGAAAACGATGTTACTAAATACCGAAACAGCATACTAATAAATAAACTTTTAATTTCAAATTGCCAATAATTATTTCATCTAGGTTAACATAGTATTTGAATTTTATAAATACTAGTTTGCCGCTTTTGCAGGAAGACTTATATTGCTTGAACTATACCTGCAAATTTCCAAGTAAAATAGAAGAAGGAATTTAAAGTAAAATGTTCACGCATTGATGCCTTTACTTCCCTACCCGTTTTAATTTATTGATTTCACCTGTTTAGGGATTTTAGCAACGTGTTTCTCAGCTTGTTGCAAAAACGTAAAACAAGTTGTCTATCCTACAAAAGCTGAGACATTACTTTTGTGGATGACTGAATTTGTCTTTCAATAGCTGTTGGGGGTAGATTTTACTATCCGAGTTTGTAAAACTCGAATGTTGATCTTTAATTGTTCAATGGTGTGTAAAAGGTGAACATAGACTAGCGATTTTACGGTGAGATCAAATATAGGTAATTTTTCTCTACTATCGACTACCTTAAAATAAATATCGAACGAAAAAACTTTATCCATAAATAAAGTTAATGAAACATTTTTTCCGTAGCGATTATGTGAAACAGCTGGAAATTTAAATTAAGTTGTAATTTCTGAAATAAAAAAATCCGGTTCGTTCCGGTGTATTGCTAATATTTTTATTAGAAAAGTTAAATAGGATCATATATCATATTTTTTTGATGCTGTATTCGAGAAAAACAAAACGTTTTTAAGTTAATAGCAGAACCTTTATTTTATTGTACAGAATGTTTATTTCACGTGAATAATTGATCTTTAAGATACAAACTCAGGGATCACTTTTATTCGAGGAATATCGAACCCTGATATCGACTTATATTAGTTCTAAAGTATCTCTTGAAAATTATACATATAAAGTACGTCGTAAGTAGAAAAGTCAAGATTCTACTTTAGACATTAATTTATTTTATAACCCTCCATAAGAATTATTAAAAATAAGAAACTTGTAGATTCTAAGAATTTTTAACGTATACATATTTAGAGTCAAAAAGTTTCTAATTCTAAAAGTCTGCTAGAACCAAAGAAATAGCTAATCAGTTGGTCTTTTAGATTTGATTAAGATATTGACTGAGTATCACATTTTTTCACTACTAAATAAATTCGTTCAAATAGGTAGTAACAAAACATTTTTAATATTTGAAAATGTATCATAAAACTGTTATCGCGCATATCAGTAGCGTTTATAAATCGCGAACAGACGTAGGTGTATGCTGGGTTATCTCATTTCACATTAAAAAAGAAAATGAAAACAAGAATAGAATTGACTGTCATACGTTGTAATTATAAACATACCTGGAAAATCTCGACATCTAAAAACGTCCAATCTCCTTTTGTCATTCCCAATTCGTGTGCGGCAAGCATGAATTTCCTGACTAATATTCCCCGAACGCTTAGAATGACCACTGAAAATTTTACAATTATAATTGAAGCTGGGCTATTTGAATTTTGTACATAAACGAAAACTTCAAGATAGTTACTAACAAGTTTTCATGATTAAACATAAGTTTACCTCTTGCGTACATGCTAGCATCTCTGAGGTAATTATCATAGGGCTCTTCATCATTGCCGTTTAATTCTCGAACGAAAGCTAGGAGACCTAATTTTTTCAGTCCATCTTCCAAATTTTTACCTGTGAACAATGCGAATTGTTACAAAATTTAAAACAGACAAATAATTTAAATTTTTGGTAATCGATATTTTTTTGTTATAACATAATAAAAATGTAACTAAATTTAGTTTTGATTAAGTATTATCAATAGTAGTAATTATATGCCATTTTTGGAATTAAAAAAAGGAATGTCAGAAGTGGGATTCGAACCCACGCCCTCAGAGAGGACCAGAACGCTCATTTACCCGTTGAACGGGCAAGGTTAACCTTGAGTCTGGCGCCTTAGACCGCTCGGCCATCCTGACATAACTGTTAACGTACGTTGTTCGGAACCTTACGACTTACGAATGTGTATTTTTAGATTTGTTAGATGCAATTTTTTGTTTAAAATAGATTTATTATTTAATATAAGTTACAATTTAAGTACTTAATATGTTTAGATCTGTAAACATAATTTATCGTCACGCACTTTAAAATAAACTTTTTGATTTTTTTTTCTAAGACAGTAACAGTAAAATTAGGTTTCTGGATTTTTCTACTTTCTCAGCAAGTATTTCTAATCTAACGAACTGAGGTTTTTTTTTGCCAAAGCAAATTTTCTTCTTTCTGTACTACATAGAAACGTTTTTTTCTGTAATTGAGACAATTCCGCAGGTCAACTGTTTCATGTAAGATATAAGGGGGTAGCATAGTAGCATTTTCAGCGAGTAAATAAATCTGCAGGGTGTTCTTAAACTATTTATTAATTTACATGCCTCAAAACAACCCATGATAATAATACCAGGATTTGAATAGTGATTCACGGTACCTATTAGTACCATCAAAGGCAAAACCAGCAAGGCATCTCAATAAATGTGAAATAGGCGTTTTTGCTTTTCCACTCAGTTCACACTCTAATTCTAAAAACAACCCCGTTGTAGTTTAAATTTACAGGCTTTAGGCACATAAGGCATTTACAGTAATAATAATAAATAAAATAAATAATAATGAAAAAAGTAGAAAAAGAGTTCTATATTTATGTGAAATCCAAGAAATATGAAATTTAAAGCGACTTACTAATTAAAGTATTTGCTGGGATTTAAGAAGAAATGCATTCCCAAAATAAAGCATTTGTTATGGTCGATAAAATCTCTTCTTAACATTCAAGTGTTTCAGTATTCAAAAAGTCTGAATGGCGCTTTAGCATAAAATACTAGGAACACGAAATCAAAATAAAGAAGAATTACGTAAAAAAAAGAAAAAGGACTAAAATAGGAAAATAAATTAAGCAAAGGTCATTTTTGCAAAATTGAAGAAAAAGGTATTTTAGACAACTTGCCAAATTAAAGTATTTGCTGTAATCGATGATTTTTCAATGCTAAATAAATAATTCTAATGACAAAATGTTACAAAGTCTACAAAATATCTAAGATGGCTATTTGTGTTTCTTTCTTGCTAATGCTAATGCTGCTGACAATGCACAAATAGTTGTGTTCTGGTTTGATAGTGTGAAAGCAAGCCTCTTAAAGTGATGTCAAATTCCAAGATATAGTGAAAGAATGGGAGTATGTAATTTGATAACCTTTGAGATCATAGTTCTTAAAGTTTTTACCTCTTACATGACTATATTGCCGTAAAGTTGTGATGTAACATATTAAACTTCCTCTGATACTATCTAAATTCAGTAAAATAATTTTTCAAAAGTTGTTACACTACAACATTGACGAAACTCAATTTTGATTTTTAAAGGATAAGATGATGAGTTTGCCACAAAAAATCTGTATTAGTTTTTCATACTTGATGCATTTGCCACCAGTGGAGATTTTGAAAGTGAGTACAACATTCCTTTTAGAAAACACGTGTTACTGCAGAAAACCATCAAAGACTTTGCTCTGTTTGAAAGACGCCTTAAATTCTGGACAAGAAGAAAGTGCTGTTGTATTTTCATACGTCCTATAAAAAGAGAACTGCAAGGTAGTGCTTTACTTAACAACAAAATTACATTCTAGCGGCCTAGTGGGATCAAAATATTTAATAGAGAAAATAGTTAGATAGTATTGTACGGTACCCACAAATTCTAGAAAGACAAAATGATGAAAAAACAATTCTGAAAAGTCTTCTCGCTACTAGTAGGTTAGACAAATTTTATTAAGTATGAACAACAACAACAACTAGTAAACGAGAACCTGCAGTAACAGTACAAATAGCAATCAGATGACAATTATTCCTTAGAACTATATGTATTCAGTTCATTGTGGTAATCACACGAATTCTTTGCTTTTGTAAATTTGTAAATCTATTAGCAGGGACAAATCAAAAATTCACGTTTATTCCTTACAGTAATATTTCTCCGCTATTCAAATAATATACTCTTAGAAATATATTCTACGCCTTCTTACAATTTTAATTAATCTGCAACATTTTTTTCTAATTAATCCCGTATGAGTTAAAACTTGTTACGCAATAAAAGTTACGAATAACTTGTCTAATCTAGATCCTGAGATCCTCCGTAAATTATTGAACTTTTATTATATTTTTGTACTCTGATTCTCACAAAAAGCTTAATTTTATCCACAAGAAATTTTATAAATCATTTTTTCATTGTTTTCCTAGTTATCTGTTTCACTGTGAAGCCTACGGCTGTTTCTGCATGAAAGATTGTTTTTTGTTAAGTACACATCTCATATTATTTATCTACTGGCATATGAGTGTTGTATTGATATATCTACTTTTTTTGTTTTATCGATTATTGTTTGTATTACTTACAAAAAGAATACGAACATTTTTTCCACATAGATTCGTATGATACCAGTAGTTATTTGTTGTATTCCTTCTGTCGCATTATTTATTATGATTTTTATCTCGAGGAAATGGAATGTTAAATTTGGGGGTTTTCTGATTTTTAATAACAATAAAAATCGTTTATTTTTCATTTATCTTTTTTATCTAAATGCCAATCAATAACCACTTGCAAACGGACGTATAATACTAAACCTAGAAAAACAGTTTTAATTTCTTAGATAAATTATATAAAAATAAAAAAAGATATTGAAACGATTTATAAGCTTTAAATAGTAAAGAGTTTGGTGTGCAAAAAAAAGCGCCGACGAGGATGGGATTCGAACCCACGCGGGCAGAGCCCATTGGATTAGCAGTCCAACGCCTTAACCACTCGGCCACCTCGTCTATATAAGGTCATCCTTTTCTAGGGTATATCAAGGTCTCCTCTAAAGGATGAAACTGGATAATTTTATGTAAGTTTTATTTGCAATAATTTAGGTTTGAATAATAAATAAATTTGTAATAACTTGTATGTTTTTACATAGTGATGATGCCAGTTATTATTATCATATTATTGAATAAATTTAAAATACGAGGTAAGCAATAAAAAAGATTTCTATTATACACAATAATAAATATATTTAACTTTTGTTTAAATATTGAGTTTAAACATCACATACTACTACTACTACTACTACGTATTAACAGTTTTTTTATTATTACTAAACAAATTCAATTCTTTCAGGTGTAAGGTTCATATTCAGTTTATACTTCATTAATTAAATAAGGTTTTCACTGATTCGAAATTAATTAAATAACAAAGTTATTTCTTTTACCCATCTTTATTATTTCCGCTTAGATACTTCAGTTGTAAACAACTGAAATAGAAACTGATATTAGGGTATAGATATGTACGGGTCAGTGAATGAGACCAAATCAATTTCTATTAAAAAAAGAACTTTCTCAATTAAAATGTATTTATGTTTTTCAAAATGAAAATTC
Source organism: Ignelater luminosus (assembly GCA_011009095.1). Taxonomy (NCBI): domain Eukaryota; kingdom Metazoa; phylum Arthropoda; class Insecta; order Coleoptera; family Elateridae; genus Ignelater; species Ignelater luminosus. Next base: position 53,759 of record VTPC01001261.1, read on the forward strand.
GGACTAAGAATAAGGAAATGAATGGATCTCAACTGAATTTATGTATTCAGATTGTGAAAACCCCTCGATTGAAGATAGCCTCCCAATGGGAATACTTTTAAATCCATGGATGATTGAAAACAAATTCTGAAACATTTGAGCTTCAAGGTCATTAATATAACAAAAAAAGAAAATAATCGTTAGTCAATCTGTTGATTGGTCTAAACAGATCAAATTGACTCTAATCCAAAGAAGAAATTAAAAGCCCCACATCAGCCAAAATACCAATTTTCTCAATTCTCTGGAGTTATAGCAAGTTAGTCTCTTTAGCTCTTTCTACAGAGTTCTCCAACAGGCTGTCGAAATTTACAAATATGTTGTAGTGTATTTATGCAAAAATAAATATTTTTTTTCAAATTTTTTGTGACTTTTTATTTTTATGACGCACTTGAATACACAAAATATGAAATTTAAACGACTACCAATGAATTCAGGTTCTGCTTTTGGATTGTTTCTGTGGAAATTTAGAAAAAGAATAAAATTTTTTCATATCCTGTAAAGAAAGCACACTTTACCTGCCCGATTTTAGTTTAGTTTAGTCTCCTACATTAAGAAAGAAACAGAATTCTCTTAAAATTCGTTTTAGACCAAGCAGGAATTGATTAACAAGTTTGATTTTAAATTTCAAATTTTTTTGCGTTTAGTCTGTTAACACACTGTATATACGTAGAGAAGTACAAATAACCACAAAGTATTCTAGAATGGTTTCCGAAAATAAAAGACAGGGCATAAAAGCAAGAACAAGTTATGGTAAGAAAACGTGCAGTAACAGAAAAGATCTAAAACTGAAGGCAGAGATGTGGAAAGATTTATGAACGTTAACTAGACTCGTGGAAAAGAATAAGCGAAGGGAGAACAAAAATAAAACATTTGTGTTTCTTACGCAGAGACTGCAATTCCTAATTACTCTCTGAATTTGCCGATTTGATTTTAGCTTCGCAATTTCTATCTGCTACGAAACACAAATGGAAATTGCTTTTGCAATATCTACTACATTATATGTATTACATGACGTTAGTTAATTTATATTATAGGTTGTTATTATTACTTCATAAAACAAGCACGTAAATTGGTTTGTATTGTTCTGCCATGCAAAATATTAATTATTAACTGCCTATTCATTCTACTCAAATTTATTTCAACTTCATTAATCAAATTTGCATCTTTCTCTACACTAATATTTCTAAAATTTCATTATTTAGTTTTAAAAAACTTATTTAAAGAATTCATCTGTAGCATTATATAAGTTCTTGTTTGCAGCCTAATACAACCTGTGAAACCTTCGCTGCTCTGTATTTTTCCTAAATAATTTGTAAGCGTATATTTGATCCGTAAATTGAGACCCTGACGCGTCAGGCCAAATCCTTCACAAACTTCCTCTCGAATGCCGAGGGCTGCTTTTATCCTTCCGTCAGACGGGCTTAAAACTACCTACCCCGAATTTAGAAGAAAAGAAAAATGTAAAAGATCGAAAAATAAAATAAACTAAACTAATAAGAAAAACAATTGTTGCTGAATACCTTTTGAAGCTATTAAAGTTTGTTTTTTTTTGAGATAGAAGTAAATTAGAAAATGTACTTACCCACTGTAAGAGAAAACAAATCCGAACGATCCAAAATTAACGCTATGTGTTTCCATCCAAATTGCTTAAAAATACTAGCAAATACAAGTTTCAGTCTGCATTGACAATATGACATCCTGGTAAGTGTAGGATATTTACTTTTATCTTTGAATATTCCTTGTACCTGAAAATAAAGATAGGAAATTAAGGATATTTAAGAGAGAAAGAACTAAATTAATTTTATATAACAATCTAAACGCACTTTTCATAATTAAAAAAATCAAGAATAAAATCATTAATGCTTGATTATGATATCTAGAATATAGACCGTTGTTCTAAGTCTTTTGTCGTGAATCATCACAAGTACACTTGAAAATGTTGAATGCCTTTCGCACTTCTAAAACGTACGTGATGGGATGTTGATAATATTCAATGAAGTGCAGACACTAAAAAAGGTCTTGGTCAAGAACTTATTTCTAGCTGTTGTGATGGAAAAGCAAATTGAACGATTGTGCAAATAAATAAGTCTCAGTATCTAAGTCTAATAAGTAAAAATTAATTTTTCTCTGTTTAACGCTACATGGTAGTTTTTTTTCTTTTTCTTGGTTTTTATCTTTTCTCTCAAAAAAGCTAATTTTATATCTAGCACAACACGACATAGTTAACTTAACAATATTTCTCATCTTAGATCTGTTCCTATCAACAAGACAGACTCACGAGCCGTCACTGTGAATAACTCATAAAAGAAACAGTAACAAATCTACACATTTCCAAGGGTCATACTCTGTACGTGAGTAATAACTGCATCAAGATATGACTCTACTAACAAAACAAATGGGCACGAGCCTTCTTCCATGCAGCCTATAACCTTCTTGGACTCAAACCCTCTAGGTGAGTGAAAACTCCATTGACATTGATCTAATAGTCTCGGGAAAATGCAGTCCAATCAACAACCAACCATATATATCTAGTACATGGGCTTATGGTTGAACTTACTATGCTGTAGTTTAATATCAAAAATACCACAGCAGGTAGTGATTTACTGTTCCAAGTAGGTGCTCTGAATGCAAAAGGTAAACATCTACGAAAGCACTAAAGAGTGTCAATAAACTGCAAGAGCTGCAATTTCATTAAGTGCTACTCCCAGATTTATTCTGTTAACATTTCCATCCACGTATACAATGTCCTTACTTCTCATGTCCCACAGAGTCACTGAGCAACCGTTATAAGGTTTCTCATCAAAAGTCTGTCATGCTAAATCTGGTCCTGTTAGGCTAACAGTTTTGTTACTAACTGCTTTGAAGGCGACCAGCAGCTGTCGTAAACGGTATGTCTCTATATAAGTCTCTTGTGTGCCCATGGATTTGAGAAATGCAGCTCCCACATAGCGTTTCTAACTACGCTACCCAAGCAATGGTCTAACCCTTAACTCTGAATTGAATTCTGATTAGCTATCCGTTGCTCTTTTGCTTTTTTTAAAGTCTCGTTCAAAGTAAAGTCTGAACCGATACTCGAGGTCTAAGTAGCTGCTATGCAAAATAAAGTTTACCATTGCACACACGTTCTAGGACCTACTAAACATGCTCGATAGAGAGTAGATATTTTCCTTACTGGTTATCCAGATACAGAACGATAATATGACCTGTATCTAAGTTTGCTGTGTATTTTGTAGTTTAAGAAATGCAATGCTGAGGTGACGATGCTTTTTCAGTATTATTGAGGTACACCCAATGAACGGAAATAGAAGCGTCCTCGTTCTGGTTGTATTGTACAAACTCCGATAAACTCAAATACTGTTGGTAATTTAGTGTCGCTCTTTAAGTTCCTCCTGCTATTCTGAGCAGGGAGTTCATAGTTTGTAGAAGATCCATTTAGGATCAAGACCAAGTATCAGCTCCATTCAGAAAAAGATCCAGGTTATTAGCTCTTCATTGCCTATTATGCTGCTATGTCCTGAGATCTAGGTGGGTCAAATTACTCTGGCCCAAGATGACCAGGCAAATGACATTTTAGAACCAGATGGGGGAGTATTTTTCGTGACAGTCAGAGTTTGAGGACCTTTAAAGATTGAAAACTATTTCTGAATTGGAAAAGCGACTATTTTACTAATTAGTTGCGTATTTAGAAATATCCACTCCATGTTTTTTTCCATCATCATCATATCCTGTGTGACGTTTATCTTGACTCCGCCTCATAATGAATCCCAGGTCAGCAATAAAAGAAGTACAATGAACAAAACTTAAGAGCAACTCAAAAGTATAAGAGCATCCATTCAGGCATCAAGTATTGCAAAATAGAACCTGTTTGGTTCTTTGATATTGGAATCGAAGCTTGATCAGAGAGATTTCGCTATCGAAGCACACGCCTTATATGTTTTGGTAATGGTTCTGTGAGGTAGACAAACGAAAAAGTAATATTTAACTGAACGCACCATGACATTCTACAATGATAAATGGGTAAAGAAGTTTAATAACATTTTACCTGCGATGGCTCCTTTGAGAGATACAAGCCCGTGTAGACTTTTAAAACAGTCAACACTGTAGGCTGCTGAAAAATTCATTTTATCTAAGATGCTTAAGAATTCGCAACCAAATTAAATACTCTGCAAGAGTAACCCTATGTAATAACCATCAATGCACGTTATCACTGTCAAGTATAGGTTACATTTTAACCAATAAAACTTCAACAATAGGTATTCTTATACAGCACTTTTTAAATGTATTTGCAAGTACCAGGTGTATACCTATGAAATGAGACTTTCAGCTATTAGACCACAGATGTCACTAGGAGTATTTTTAAACTGTCCCAAATGTCTTATTTTTTTCGTCTGTCATCTGTCAACAATATTCAATTCATTGTTTGTGATGTTTCATACAACAACGCATTTTTTTCGCTCTTAAAAATGTCGAATTTCGTGCCTTCAAACTACGATTTGCGGACATCGTTGATTTTCTGTTATCAATTGAAGAAAAACGCTTCTCAAGCTCATCAAATGCTTATAGAAGCTTACGGTGGACATGCTCTAAGCAGAGCACAGTGCTTCAGGTGGTTTGAAAAATTCCGAAGTGGTGATTTTAGCGTGGAGAACGAGGAACGTGGCCGGCCACCGAAAAAGTTTGAGGACACCGAATTGCAAGCATTGTTGAATGAAGATGATGGTCAAACGCAAGAAATGATGGCAGAGCAGTTGGGAGTGACCCAAAAAACCATTTGCAAACGTTTGAAAGACGTGGGCATGATTTTAAAGGTCGGAAGATGGGTGCCGCATGAACTGACTGAAAGGCAGCAAGAGAACCGAAAAACCACTTGTGAAATGCTGCTCTCCCGGTTCAAAAGGAAGTCTTTTTTGCATCGAATCGTTACGGGTGTATTTCTCCAATCCCAAGCGTAAACGATCGTATGGTCCGCCCGGCCACAAGCCAAAATCAACGGCCAAACCAAATCGCTTCGGCCGCAAGGCAATGCTGTGTGTTTTCTGGGATCAGCATGGTATGATTTGGTACGAGCTATTAAAACCAGGTGAAACAGTTGACGGTGCACGCTACCAACGACAATTGGCCGATTTGAACAGCGCTATACACCGAAAACGCCCAGAATATGCCGATCGGCGTCACAAAGTAATTTTTCTTGATGACAATGCACCACCACATCGAACAAGAGCGACCCGGGAATTGGTGGAGACGTACGATTGGGAACCGCTGGTGCATGCGGCTTACTCACCAGACTTGGCGCCTTCCGATTATCATTTGTTTGCATCGATGGGCCACGCACTTTCCGAGCAGCGCTTCAATTCTCACGAAGAAGCCAAAAAATGGCTCGATGATTGGTTTGCGGCCAAAGACGGCCAATTTTTTTGGCGCGGCATTCACAAATTGCCTGAGAGATGGGTAAAATGTGTCGCTAGCGATGGCTATTATTTTGAAGATTAAATTTGTAACCATTTTTTGTTAATAAACGTTTAAAATTTAAAAAAAAAGTCTCATTTCATAGGTATACACCTAAGTAATAACAAAAAAGTTAGTCATAAAATGAATTTGGCGTTATTGACGTGCAAAATACCTACGCTTCTACAGCGCTATTCACATCGGAAAACGTAGGTAGTATATAGGTATGTATAAGAGTAGACTATTGTTAAATTAGCCTTTTTTTAGATAAATATGAAATAACGATTGAAAATATAGGATTTTATACTTGACCCAAAATGAATTTGCTGTTTATAGTCAGACAGAGTTAAAGCGGGATTTGAAGAATTTCTAATACTATTTTCATTAATTCAAACGTTTTCGTTTTAGCAAAATCTAAAAACATTGATTTTGACAAATCTACAGATTAGCTGACTAGCATTTTTGCTAATTGCGTCTCGAAAATGTTAGAAAAATGAAATATTTTCTCGCATTTTGGGGAATACTAACGGAAGATTAAACCCTGATTGCAAAGAATACAACACTCCTTGTATGGTATTGTAATAAAATATCAAATAGTTACCAAATGCAGTATTGTTGGCTGGACTCGAGTTAATATTTTTTAGCAGAAAATGCGATTGTTTCAAAGGCAACGATAGATAAATTAGAAAACAAAAAGTAACACTGTAATATTATAACTTGGAGTATTATAACAACAGTTACTAAATAACAAATATTAGAAAAATGCGCTAAGGGGTTAAATTAAATGTTCTACATGATCGCCATTATTAGCTATGAATTTGTGGTACGTTCTGTGACGCTACGGGTCAAATTTTGCAACATGCCTGCGTTAACTGCTGCAATAAAGCATCGGTTATTCTATTGTGCAGATCACCTACGTTATTAACTGAAGTTTGATATACGTGTGAAACCTAGCAGGGTTAGGTCTGGTGAACGAGGTGGGCATGCTGCAGAACCACTTCGATCAATCCATCTTTCCGGAAATCGATTGTTTATTCAACGCCTTCCTTCAATTCCTCAATCAGCTTAGGCACCACGCCATTGATGCTACGTTGCCTTCTACTAGTTTCTAATAAAATTTATTAGATTCTGAAATTAAGCTTCGATTTAAGTATTGTCACATTTTTGCATAACTTGATTGATTTTTGATTAGGTGTTAGATGTTTCTTCCTTTTCTTAAATTCTATTGAAAGAAAAACGTAAGCTTTGATGTTAAGCTTCAGTTCAAGCTTAAAAGAAATTTTTGAAAATATTTGCGGTTTAGTTTCTTATACATTTTCTCTGATTATACTCGTAGATCCAGCAAGAAGAGAATTTTCAGTATTCTTTATTGTTATTTTTACCATAAATTAAGAAGTCAACATACAGAAAACGCGGAACAATCGGGTTTTCTCTTTTTCGTACCCCGGCTAGCCCTTATCTAGAACTAGTAACTGTACAAAAACAAAAGCTGTATAGATCATAAGGGAGAATGGTTTAGAAACTATTACAGTATGCAAGAAATACAGTTACATAAAATAGCATGAGGTGTTTTTTCTTTAAATAGAGAAAAGGCTAAAAAAGGAAAGGGAAAGGCTGACGTTAAAACAAAGAAAGAAACGTTGGCGTTTTCATTACTGCAGATATTTACATTACCCAAAGGAAAGTTTTTAAGGTATAGGAATTCTTACTTAGTTGAAATATATGTGGGTTATCCATTTTTCTCTGGTATTCCATTCTTGTAAGAGTAAAGTTGCCTGGAAATGTATAAACCTAGCTCTCTTACTGGGGTCGACTACAAATTTAACAAGTTAAAACTTCTAAATCCATAAAAAAATATACATTCATTCTAATTTTGAAGTTTTATTCCAAAACTTCTGCATTTTATAACCTAATGCTAAAGTTTTCATAAGTTATATAACAAAAAGCTAAAAGTGATAAAAGTGAGAAACACAACGCAACGCTCAATTTACAAACATTTCATAATCAAATACTCTTGTGTTTAGATTTTAGCAAATGTCTTTGCTACTCTATTTTCATGAATTTTCTAAATAAATGAAATAGACTAATTACTCCTTTCAACAAAACAAAACAAGGTAGTGATAATTAAAAGCAAGTCACATTTGCCTTTGTAAAGGGTTCAGGCAGACCTTAAATAGCCGAATTCAATTAACAAGGACTGAATTTTGATTCAATTAAAATTTATTCAATTATAGTAATTAACTCCAATTACAGGTTTTCCACAAAGTAATAATTAAAAATGTCTTTCATGTAGTACATCCACACTTTTTAATTAAAGGTAGACGCAAATATATGGTTATCCGCACCATTTTGTAAAACAATTTTAATCGAATTTTTTGTATAAAATGCTTCTTTACATTTCATTAATTACACTGATAAACAAAGACTCTGTTACAGGAACAATTTTGGCTGTTTATTATGTAATCTTGCCTGCTGAATCCGAATATCTCATCAGAATTTGCCCACCACACACCATTTTTTTGCAATTGTTGGTTTTTACCCCAAATTAGCATATCCTGCCCCTTATATCTATTTCTCTGAATTGCTAATTTTGTGGGCCGCTTTAAACCACAACACTTCTTTATTTATGCATTTGTATTCACCCAATAATGAATTAGTTTAGATAAATCAGATTTTGGGGGCTAAGGACGACTTGAGGTTTCTCGTCGGGGTTTTAGGTGTGTTCAAGAATGACGCGCTATGCCCTAAAGTGTCCATTTCCTTACTATCGTTTTTTAAAGTGCATATCTATAGTCTATTATTACCCGTATTATACTATGACTTAACCAAATTTGTGAACTACACAAGCTTCGGGCAATTTATATTTTAACATTAGAATGCCACGCAACTGTGTGAATAGTCCTGACAACTTTTGTTACTTGTGTGATGAACTGACTTTCAAACCTCAAAAAGGAACTATAACCCCGCTCATCAAAAATAGATATGAACTGTGCTTTGGGTGTATAGTTGGATATCAGGATAAGGTTTGACCCCACATATCTGGCTGAATGGAAAACCTCGTCACATGTTGTTAGCAGTTTCAATGATATGAAGACAGCCAAGGGACCATTCTTCAGACTGCTACTTTTGTACAACTAACATCGCTGTCATACCGAATAAGTCAAGAAGTAAAGTAAAATATCCAAACCTCCCTTCAGCTATGTGACCTATGCTGCACAATACTACGGGCCTACCTATACCATCCCCGCCAAATTCATGGACTGTAGATCCCGAGGACCCACTAGGCGCCTTCGAAGACCAAGAAAGTAGGGAAACTGATCCTGACTTTGTTGACATGTCCAAGGAGCCTCATAAAACAAGCCAGTCCGACTTTGAATAATTTAGTCCGTGATCTGAATTTGTCAAAACATCAAGCAGCACTCTTCAAAGTTTACTGGAAACAATGGGCTAGCATTACAATCTAGAAGAGCGGAGACTCTTTATAGACTCCTCGAAAACGAGCTTTAAAGCTGTTCTTCTTCATAATGGTAATGAAAATCTTTTTATTCCCATTGCTCATGCTGTCTACATGAAGGAGTCTTATGAAAGCATGAAGCTACTGTTGGATAAAAAAGAGTACCAAATTACAAATATTTGGGAGCAAATATGTAGTACCGGAAGATTCATTTCCTCTATTTACATCTGGATTTGTTTCTAAACAGCCTTGATGATGTGAGGGATGGACATGGTAAGAGTTTTCATCAAGATATCGCCCAAATTGAATCGCGCTGCTTGCGTTCTACTGCTGGAGCCTTAAAAAAGATGCACAAGCAACGAAATACAGGTGAAAGTCAAATAGAAATATGTTTTGTAAATAAATTATCTTATATTTTTATATTATTACATGAAAAAATTTAAATTTCTGAAATTTTGAAAGCGTTTTGCTCAAAAACCTTGCGTGGTGAAAAAATTTGGAAAGCAGAATTGGAATCAGCAGTACAAATTCTATAAGAATCACCCTTTTCAGTCCATGTAACATTCAAAAAGTTCAATTGTGCTTATCACTGTTATTAACTATAATGATAGGTCAAGAATTCAATTAAAAATAATTAAAAAATTGTGATGTAGAAAAGGATTTTAACAAGAAACTGAAAGAAATACACTAACTAATAAGGTTTTGATTCAGAAATGAACATTTCAAATCATGAACTATTGAGAGCAACTGCCAATTAAAATTTTATTTGTGCATAATTTTCTCATCAAAAGGTTCATTCCCAAAATATTGAAATTTACAATATCGACTAATAGTAACCATAAGGTGCAGTTTTGGAAATTAACAATATTTTTTTCTGATTAAGTTAATGTTTGAAATAAACTCGAGTCTAGGATTGATTCAGCCTCATACATTATTCATCACTAAACTTATTAAATGAGTTAGAAAGAAATGTAGTTTAAAGGTTAATAGAAACACAATCGATACAACTTAAAACATAAAACTTTTGACCTTTAACTTTATAAGTAGTAGGTCGTACAAACATATAAGGTATAAAGGACATGGCGGCAATATCTGATCTCTGCTCTTAGAGCAAACCACTTGCAAATATGGAGCTTCTTTTCGTCCCTTGAGAACACTATACTAAAAGTCACATAATAAAACATTAAACGTAGAATAGTTCTGCTCTCAAGAGACATTCTACAGTTTGCCAATAAATGTTTTAACAAGCAAACAACAAACGTAAAACTGCTTTTACGAACCCGCACATTGCATAAACGAAACGAAACGTTTTCAAATTCACTCAAGTTATCTCTGGAATAATATCAGCCGAATTGTACTCCTACTAATACGGATCTATTCTGTAAAGAGCGTTTTCAAAATTTTTTTGACTTTTTTATTGGATAATTTAAATAAAAGTACTTCCTTAAGTGTTTTATTTTTTTATTTAATTTTCTTAACCGGTTTTGTTCAGATGAACATCTTCAGGAAAAAAATTGTCCTGAAAATGTTCATTTGAACGAAACCGGTTAAGAAAATTAAATAAAAAAAATAAAACACTTAAGGAAGTACTTTTATTTAAATTATTCAATACATACGAACCTTAAGCCATGGATCTCCAATACACACTTTTTAATTTAAGGTTTATGTTTATTCGGTTTCCAGTTGTAAAAAAAACCGAAAATCAGGCAATTGATATGGCAAAACATATCTGACTATTTGATCACCAAGTAATCATAACTATTTGCATTAAGTCAGACTAGCTTAAAAAATCTAGGTTGATTGAGACTTCTACAGATGAAACCTTTTTGATAATGATTCTCCGTATATCTAAAACAAATTCTCTTTTAGTACTTTAAGCAATCTGAAACACCCGTTCACTAATTCCCTTAGTTATGCTTCTTGAAACTTTTTTTACAGAAAACAAACTTTGCCACAAAGTAAGAAAAAAACGTTTTAGACATACTTTAAGCATCTTGTAACGAAATTAGGAATATTATACCCGCCGTTAATATTTTAGTTTATTGTAATCTGTGTATTGTAATTAATTTGTTTTCGAATATATTATTCTCCGCCATATTAATTTAAATTTATTATTCTCCTCAGCAATGTAATTAATTTAGGTTTTGAAATTTAATATTATCTTCCGTACTCTATTTTCAGAAATATTCTAAATAAATGAAATAGACTAATTACTCCTTTCAACAAAACAAAACAAGGTAGTGATAATTAAAAGCAACTCACATTTGCCTTTGTAAAGGGTTCAGGCAGACCTTAAATAGCTGTTTGTGTATCCTTTGACTTGTATATAATAGATCCGTTTGTTTAGTCTTCAGTGTTTTATTTTGGTATAAAAGTTCCTGGCAAGTTTGTTTCAGCCGATCGACCCCTGAAAAACCATGTCCCCATGGCAGCTACCCGTAAGCCCTAGTCTGATCGACCCAAGGACGAAAAGAAAAATTGATCCCTAACCAAATCTGGTGTCCGAGCATCGTCATCAACTCCGATAAGGAGAACTGCAAAACCATGAGAAACTGTATTGTCTCATGTGAAGCATAGATACTGCTCTTGTTTCTTTGTTTTTAGATTCCATCGCAAGGAAGAACCACCAACTCTAAAAAAAACAATCTTGATCAACATTGGCCTGGTTGACACAACAATGTGTTGCCTTTGACGCGTTTGGCCAATCCGGAATTAGATATCTGGAATCACTCTTCTTACGGAACTTACTTACTAGGAACTCCTGAGGATTGCATGGTGTTTACTCCGTTTTGCAATCAATACTACTACTACTACAATACTATTCTACACAGTTGCGGTTCCACGTTTAGTTTTATCCTGTTTCTGCTTTGTCAACTATGTATCTTTTCATTTGTTTTATGTATTTTTTCTTATTGTACTCACTTCACTCAGGAAAAAGGGATATGAAGTACAGCACTTTTCCTTTAGAGACTGAAAGAGGAATATGACGTGTTTCTTCTGTGGTAACCGTTCGTTTAATAAAGTACCTCAATTCTAATCCTTGAAATAATTTTAACAGTTTAAAATAGTTAGGACATGTTATGTTTGCATGTTGTTATAAGCCAAACTTGATTGTGAGAGGTGAAAGTCAATACTCAAATTGCATCAACCTGCCTTATTCTGCTGTTTGGATATGGCATCTAGATGAACAGATGACAATGCAAGTACAAGCTACTATGTTGTATTATAACCATAACTCGCTTATGGCATAAAACATCTAATTCATTTTCTCACAATCAATTTTTCCTAGATACAAATACATATTCTATATGCAGAAGTACATAAAGGTCATGCTTGTAAGCAACTTATTTTTTAGAACTACTTAACATAGCTGTTCATATCATCTGCAGAGTAAATTATGTCTATGCTATCTAATGTACACATAATTTTTTAAAGGCAGCATGCGTACTGTAGCTAAAAAAGGGTTGGGTTACTATAAGTAGCCTAACTCTAAAGCTTTCAGAGTAGTTTTGCACTTTAATTGTTATCGTGTCTTAGCAAGAGGGACATCTGCATACTGTATGAAGTAGCCTTAGTCATGCACTAATGCAGGGTGTTGTTAGAGTAAATTTTTAATTCCTGGTTATCATTTTGCTGATGGAAAAGACTTAACTTCTGTTTTACTAAGGTTCGATATTAGTCTCCATTCAACAGAATATACCAAGGTCTATCTGGGAATATTATTTAGTGTAATTACACACACAATATTATAAATTTTATATATATACGAGGTGTGTGAGAAAAGTAATGAGACTGGCAACACTGCGGGAGATCTGGCAACGTTGTGTCTACCGGCCTGTGCTAAACCGGTTTGCTTATCGCTTCCACTTCCTCAGTCCGAGTTACAACTCCGTACAGCTAACACATTATTTTTGACAGCGCCATCAGTGAAGTTGTGTTTTTGTTGTGTGTTACAGAAATGGAACGTCAGAATTTAGAGCAACGTTGTGCAATAAAGTTTTGTGTTAAACTTGGTGAATCCGCGAGTGTGACTTTTGAAAAGTTGAAACAGGTCTATGGGGAACAGTGCTTATCAAGAGCACAAGTTTTCCGCTGGCACAAATCATTTTTAGACGGCCGAGAACACGTTGAAGATGAACCTCGCTCAGGGAGACCTTCAACTTCAAAGACTGACGAAAACGTTGAACGTGTGAGGGCTCTTGTGAGATCAGACCGTCGTTTAACAATAAGGATGATAAGTGAACAGTTAAATTTAAACACTTTCACCGTGCATCAAATTTTGACAGACATCATGACAATGCTCCGTGTCACACAGCAATTTCCATCAGTGAATTTTTGACCTCAAAACGCATTACTGTTGTTCCTCATCCCCCCTATTCACCTGATTTGAGTCCTCGTGACTTTTTCCTTTTCCCGAAATTGAAACATGTCCTAAAAGGACGTCATTTTGGAACTCTGGAGAACATTCAAAAGACTGTGACCGACCAGTTAAAAGCCATACCAGTTGAAGACTTCCAGCGCTGCTACCAAGAGTGGGAACAACGACTCCGCCGGTGTATAGCTGCCCAAGGGAACTACTTTGTAGGGGATAACATTGTTGTTTGAAAAAAATAAAAACTTTGGTTAGTATGAAATCAGTCTCATTACTTTTCTCACATACCTCGTATATTAGTTATGCATTCACTCTCACCCAGAGAAAATTCTCAGTTCCGGAAAAATGCCTTGTAGTGTTTTGGATAATACAGAAGTTAAGGTGTTAACTTAAAGGATATCACTTTATGGTAATCACTACTCTTTGGTTTGGTTAAATGAGTTAAAAGAACCCAAGAGTCGTCTAGTTCAGTAGCTAATAAGATTGCAGCAGTTCTATCATCTGATAGTTTACTGGGAAGTGCAGATAATGTAGTTCTAGATACCTTGTCAAGAGCTGTTTTTAATTTTGTGGAAAATTCTTAAGCTGCTGTTGTTATCGTAGATATATGCTCTAGCTTTGATTCTCAAAGGAATTTGTTTTGTTATTCTAAAAGACACGATATTCCTACCTCATGGCACACTGGAATTTATAAAAAGTATCAACGACTTAAAAAGCTTTACTACTGGCCCAAAATGCGTTCCGATGTCATCTCATATATACTCAAAAGTCCGGCTTGCTTTATGCATAGAATAGAACGTTTAAGTTCAAAACGAAAGGCTCAATGGGTTCTCTCCGTCAAGGTAATCCTGCCGAAAGACCCAAAGAAGTATTTAAGAATCTGTTGCCAGCTTATACTCGCGATAATTATTAAGATTGAGAGAAGTATCTTTCTAAAGTTTATTGCGAACTTCTACTCCAGACTTTGTTAATCATGAACGAGAGTCTACCATGTAGGAAAAACGTCACGACTGAACAGAAGAACATTCGAAAAAACGTGTGCGTTGATCTTCTTGAGTGGATTGCCAATAACCAAGAATTCTTCAATTGTGTGATCACAGGTGATGAATCCTGAATATTTGAGTACGATCCTGAAACAAAGCGGCAAAGCGAAGAGTGGCACACTCCGTCATCTCCTCGGCCGAAGAAATGTCGAATGAGCAAATCAAAGATCAAGACCATGCTGATATGTTTTTTTGACAGTAAGGGTATCGTGCACAAAGAATTTGTTCCACCAGGACAAACTGTCAACAAAGTGTTTTATAAAAGTGTCCTTGAAAAGCTCAGGAAAAGAGTGATTCGTGTGAGACCAGACATTGCAGACAAGTGGATGCTTCATCATGACAATGCTCCGTGTCACACAGCAATTTCCATAAGTAAATTTTTGACCTCAAAACGCATTACTGTTGTTCCTCATCCCCCCTATTCACCTGATTTGAGTCCTTGTGACTTTTTCCTTTTCCCGAAATTGAAACATGTCCTAAAAGGACGTCATTTTGGAACTCTGGAGAACATTCAAAAGACTGTGACCGACCAGTTAAAAGCCATACCAGTTGAAGACTTCCAGCGCTGCTACCAAGAGTGGAAACAACGACTCCGCCAGTGTATAGCTGCCCAAGGGAACTACTTTAAAGGGTATATTATTGTTTGAAAACAATAAAAACTTTGGTTAGTATGAAATCAGTCTCATTACTTTTCTCACATACCTCGTATATCGGTGAAAGGCTACCATCTAGACTAGTCCGGTGTAAAAAGAAATATAGCTTTGGCATTTTCGTTTTACGTGTTTAAAGAAATATCTTTAGTTGAATTATTATGTGTATTATTTGTTAGCTTTTTCTTAATAATGTATATTTTCAAAATTATATCCACCAATTTAACACACTTTTATTAAACTTTTAAATCAACCATCAGTATGAAATTTGTTCTCCAGTTAAACATTTTTTCTATAATATCAAAAGCGTCTTCCATAAACACAGATCCCAGACACATTACATAACTTCTAAGCTGTGCTAGAACTTCCGCATTCATGTATGTACATAAATGCTAATATCGTAAACTATCTTGTAGGGTTTTCGTTTAATAAAGTTCCGTTCTCTTCATCTTATTTGCAAAATATTGATTTAACATAGCAGTTTAGCTTCCGTTTTCTACACACACTTTATTTCATGGAATAATATATGTATGTTTGAAAAGAAAAATATTGAAATAAAACGAAAGTGCCGGGCTGGGGTAATTTAAGAAGAATGAAAATTTACTACCTCGGGGTATAGTCTCACAAAAGAAATCATTTGTACAGATTCTGTAAATCTTATTTAAGTGTAATTTATGACAAATACATTTTATATTTTTACTTACTGAGTCATTTTTGTTCCATTTTTGTAAACGTCCCAAAATTCCTGAAGTTACGGTTATCTCTCCTTCAGATGGAGGCTGAAAAATAAAAGAAAACAAAAATATTTAATGTCATTATATAAAATAGTTACGATCGATCTTTAGATTAGAAAAGCTTACACGTACATCAGTTCAAATGTTTCAATTTTCGTATACATTACTAAAAATTGACTGTGGATATTACTGTAACCAATTTAAAATAACCTTCGTGGGTAAGTTTTTAGGCATTAGGAGCATTAAAAGATTTTAACAAAACAGGTATATACAGTGTGCCCAATTTATTTTGCTACATGAAGGTAGGCAACACATTAGCCACCTGATATGTAACTTTTGTTCATTAAATTCTTTTATATAAATTAAGATCTATGAGATGTTACTATAGGTAATGTAGAGTTAAATAATAACTATTAATCTGTAAAAATTCATGTCAAAAAGGCAAGCAATGTATTCTAATAATTGTTTAGTTTTCTGCTTTTCATGACTGTCTCTTCCAAAAAAAAATATGGAAAGTGTAGTCTGTATTCACGGAGATATCAATGGTATGCAAAGTGCTTCCTATCTACTTGTTCAGACTTAAATTGTGCATCCTGTATATATTTTCAAAATACTTATTTATACATTTTTTTCTTAATTATCGCAATAAAATGTCAATAAGTGCTGTCTTTTTAAAGTTAAAATCCCTTAAGTTTTCTGTATTTGCAACCTTTCTGTTTGTTCTAGGTTATTTGAAATTTTATCTTTATCAATAGATCCGCAAGGTTAATATCAAAGACCAACATACAAACAAAAACTTTCAGGACTCGTTATCACACGGTAAACAAAAAAAAACGGGAACTGCACGCCTATACAGAGGCGATCAGTGAGTAAAAATGGTCGACCATGAATCCTTTTAGAAAGTAAAGAATAAAAACAAAAGAACAAATTTAAGAAAGGAGCAGAATGAAACTTTGCCTTTGAGCTCTGATTATAATGGATAGTTAAACCATAATGAAAACAAAGAAAGTAGCCGAAGTAGGTTCCTTAGATTTAAACACCAGATTTATCACGGTGTAGACCTGAAAGTTGTTTTTCTATCACTAAGAACTACAATTTGGAAAAATAGTAATTTTCAAAAATCTCAAACCCTTCCGACTGGAAAACACTTGAACAGAATTTACCGATTTTCACATAATGTAATGTCCAAAAAGTCAAAACACTTAAGTTGGCTATTTCAAACTTAGATATTGTATCAAAAAGGCATTCCCTACTAGAATTGGTTGAAAAGAGGTTACCAAGTCAATGACCGTTTATATTGTTTGCAAAATTCTATACTAGTTAGTATTGGAGACGGAAGGTAAAAAGCCAAACTGTTGTCATTAGAAATGGTTAAAGAAAGTTGCAATTTTCCTTTAAGGTAATTCTACTAACATAATTGTTAGTGGTTTACTAAAAATAAATACGTAATTTTCACTTTGGTCAGCTGCTCTAGAACTTGATATTTCCATTAACAGACTACCTACAGTAGATTAGTCAAGTTAAATTCTATCACAAGTATTGACCTAGTAGAGACAATGCAAAACTATAGAATATCAGGGTTGTTTTCTAACTGTCCATTTAAAGAGTATCGCAAAATCATCAAAAAAAGTTTTTAGCAAACCTAACAATTATTTAGAAATGTTATTATTCACAAATATAATAGACTAATTTATTGTAAGTAAGGGAGTAAAAACTAGCATCCATTCGGCTTGATACTTAGATACAATATTGCTTAAGTTACGGTAGATTTAAGTACTTCTATTTAGCCTTTTATAAGCCTTGACGGGTCATGAAATATGAATAATATTAGTGCTCCCAATAAAAGGGTCCTACCGTCGTTCTATAGGATTAAATTGCTACCGATTTAGGCTATATGCCTCTCTATCTGTGGAGATGGATAATTTATAATCTGGAGTAGAGAAGGAGCAATGGGAAGGGCAATGTCTGACCTGTAGGTACAAAAGAAAACGTCAAAAGAGCAGCTAATCTGCCTCATTGCCAAACCGGTCTCCAATCTTTCGGCAGAAATGTAGGGCATTCCCACTTGTACTGCGTTGTAGCAAATTCTAGATGTTTCCATAGGAGGTAGAACCCATCCCGCTAGGTGCCGATGGTTATATTTTGTTAACATAAGTAAAATTCTGAAGGATCTTAAATTTGAGATCCAAGTTATATTATGTCATTTGAGAAGGAAAAACTATCAAGTTCTTCTTTGGCCAAAAAACATCTCAACTGTATTTTTTGTAAAATTTGCTCATTAGAAGGATAGTATACTCAAGTAATCTTATGCACAGTTTGAAGTTAACATAGTAAAATTCCTAATTTACGAAAACCATTAAAAGCAGAGCCGCACTAGACTGACTGATCGACTATCCGTGTGTTTATTACTAGTCCAAAATATAAATATAACAATAAAAGATCTCAATGCAGCTCAGAGATGCCGCTTGTTCCCGGTGCACAATTTGCACACCTGGTTTGCGTGGAACAGAGCTGGGCAGTGGTTAACTACTAAGTAGTTAAACTACCAATTAAATTACTTTTACAGTCATTAGTAGTTGTAATTAAGTACTTTTTAAAATGAATAGTGTACTAAGTAGTTAACAAAAAAAACCAAGTAGTTCGCAGTTTCACTAGTTAACTACTTTTAGTAATTTAACTGCTTTTTGGTAGTTCAATTACTATATCAAAGTAATCAACTACTGTAAAATATAAGTTTTTATTGGGGAATTTATGTAGAGCTGTCAAATGAAGGGGGTTTGAGAAAATTATGATCTGTCATTATTATAGGCTAATTACCCAAGGCATGGATTCTCGAGTTACAGTAAATGTAAAAGCAATTCCCATTGCTCTTTCCCTACTCCAGATTATAAATTATCCATCTCCACAGATAGAGAGGCATATAGCCTAAATCGGTAGCAATTTAATCCTATACGAACGACGGTAGGACCCTTTTATTGGGAGCACTAATATTATTCATATTTCATGACCCGTCAAGGCTTATAAAAGGCTAAAAACATTATAAGTTGTTTTTCATAGTTCGCATCTAGTACAGTGTTTTATGTTAAAAGTTGCATTAATTGTTACCAGATACTTTTGTTAAATCAAATGAATAAGTGCATCATAAAAACTGTATTATTAATCTAACAGTAGTATATTAGTAACGAGTGCCAAAAGAGCAATTTTTTTGCACGAATTCAAAAGTTGTAGCTCAAACCGAATGAGTACAACAAATTGCTCTTTTGGCATGTGTCGCATACGCTATTTTTTCTACGCTCGTGTTCAAAAAAGTTTTTTTTGATACAGTTTTTGATGTCAAAAAAGACCTAAATGCCCAAAAGTAACATTTTCGAGCACTAGTACGCAAAAATAATACTTTTGCGAACTAGTACTTAAAAGGGACGCTTTTGACACCAAAGACTGTATGAAAAACCGTTATTTTCATACGGGCGTAGAAAATTGTATATTATGTAATGAACATGTAATGAAGCTCATTCTTGCACATGTATGAAGGTTTCGGAACAGCCCGTAAGAGAGTGCCGGAATCATAATAGTGCGAAAATGAATTAATTCTTGCGAAATGCATACTATAGTTTTTTTGACAAATAATAATTTATTTTACACAGTACTAAAATATAGTAGTAGTATAACAAACCGTGTCAACGAGTCATTGGTTGTAGGAAAAATATTTAATTGGATTAACAATGCAGTCTTTTTGGTTTGCATTTTATCTTCATCAAATATAGTTTGCAAATAGTTGAATAAAAGTAAGTAGTTAACCACTAGTAGTTGATAACTGAACTACTGTTTCGAATAAGCAGTTAATTACTTAGTAGTTGAGCTACTTTTCGATGCGAGTAGTTGGTACAAGGGTTGCTATTTATATTTCTGGCCTTGGCAACACTGACTGTTTCCAGGCGTCAGCTGACATTTCCGGTGTAAACTTTACATTGTTGAACATCACCTCAACCACAACATTTTGTCATTTGAGTGCGATTAGGGTTGTTTGCAGTTAATTGAAAAGTGCATTCCCTAGTAAAAAATGGAATTGACCCGTGAACACTTTCAAGCAATTATTTTTCATAACCTTCGACGTGGATTATCACGACAACAGTGCATCAATAAACTTAATACATTATATAGCGATGAAGCTCCATCCTACAGCACTGTAAAAAACTGGTATAATGAATTCAAACGTGACCGATGTTCACTTCAGGACGAAATCCGTGAAGGCCGTCCAAAATCTGTCGTTGTGCCTGAAAACATCGATGCTGTGCGTGAACTGATTAAACAAGATCGTCATGTGACATACCGTGAGATTGAGGCATTTTTGGGCATTAGTATGACTAGAATCAACAAGATATTACATGATCATTTGGCCGTAAAAAGATTTGTTCCCGTTGGATCCCGCATAACCTGACCAATACTCAAAAGAAGGCTCGCGTCGACTGGTGCATTGAAATGTTGAAAAACTTTCCGAAAGGTGCATCAAAGGCTGTGTATAACATCTGCACAGGTGACGAATCATGGATCTACGCATATGACCCCGAAACAAATCAGCAATCAACTGCGTGGGTCTTTCAAGACGAGCCAAATCCAACAAAAGTTGTTTGCGGAGAAGCACATCGAAGCAAATGGTTGCCTGTTTCTTTGGCATTACCGGTCATGTGGCAACAGTGGCGTTAGAGCAACGTAAGACGGTCAACTCTGAATAGTACACAACCATTTGTTTGCCAGAAGTCATTGGAGAAATTCGGAAAACTTCAAAGAAGAGGCGAATCATTCTTCATCATGACAATGCAAGCTCTCACACCGCTGCTCAAACAATTGAATATTTAACCAGCCGGAAGGTCGAGTTGATGGGCTATCCACCATACAGCCCTGATTTGGCACCCAATGACTTCTTTTTATTCCCGTACATCAAAAACAAACTGCGTGGTCAACGATTTTCAACACCAGAAGAAGCCGTTTTTTGTTTCAAAACGCATATTTTGGAGCTGCCTCAAACAGAGTGGAAAAAGTGCTTCGAAAATTGGTTCAAACGCATGGAAAAGTGTATCAATCTTAATGGAGAATATTTTGAAAAACAATAAAACTAGTTTCGATCATAAATACTTGTTTTTTCATTGTTAGGCCAGAAATATAAATAGCAACCCTCGTAGTTGTAGTTAACTACTTTTTCAGAGTAGTTTGTCTAGCTCGGACGAACAAAGTTAAAAGTAGAAAGAAGCAGATACTTCTTGGGTACGATCATTATTATAAAACTCTGCTTACTACTAACTATAAAGTCTCGATTATTACCGTTTAATTAGGCAATCTGTTAAAACAGATTTTCACTGTATTGATTGACTGTTTAATTTGTGGAGAGTTTATGTTTCGAGGTCAGTTTGTCTATACATTGCGCACTTAGAAATGAAGATGTTGAAGTTATTCACTAACGGTGGAGCTTCTCAACGGCTAACTTAAAAATGGCAGTCAAGTAAAACGCATTTATTACAGCTTCTAGTATTACCTACTGATGTACACCGTTGCTAAAGGGTTTTCCAATAAGAGATGTTATTTTGAATAGCCCGCTATTTCGGTAGATGTCACTTTTGAAGCTATCATTTTTTGACATTTGACAAGTAGAAACTACGCCATTAATAAATATGGAACGATACACGCTTCAACAACGCATTGAAATTATTAAAATTCACTATAAAAATGGTGAAAATTTGGCAGAGACGGTTCGTAAAACTCGAACATTTTTGGGTCACCGTGAAGCACCTTGTCGGACCGCAATACAGAAATTGGTGAAAAAATTCGAGCTCTTGGGACAAGTTAGTGATGTGAAGAATAAAACCCGTGCACGTCGCTCAAGAACAGCCGAGAATATTGCTGTTGTAGCCGAAAGTGTTAAAGAAAACCCAGGTTTGTCCATTCCTCGTCGTTCTTTGGAATTAGCCATTCCACAAACGTCATTACACCGTATTTTGCATAAAGATTTGGGTCTTAAGGCTTATAAAGTCCAGTTAACACAAGAACTCAAGCCGGCCGATCATCAACAACGTCGTGTCTTTGCTGATTGGGTCGTTGGAATGCATGAAAATGATCCAGAATTCCATCGAAAAATCATCTTGAGTGATGAGGCCCATTTCCACCTCGGTGGCTTCGTCAACAAGCAAAATTGTCGGATCTGGGGCTCAGAAAATCCAAGAGTTATTGTTGAAAAGTCTCTGTATCCTCAACGTGTGACTGTTTGGTGCGGTTTATGGTCCGGCGGAGTCATTGGACCTTACTTTTTCGAAAATGAGGCTGGAGCAACAGTTACGGTGACTGGATTGCGCTATCGAGAGATGATTAACGATTTTTTATGGCCGGAATTGGATGGTATTGATCTGGACAACGTTTACTTTCAACAAAACGGCGCTACGTGCCACACAAGCAACGAAACCATTGATCTTTTACGGAAAAAGTTTCCGGACCGTGTTATCTCTCGAAGAGGTGATCACAATTGGCCACCGAGATCTTGTGATTTAACACCTTGCGACTTCTTTCTTTGGGACCACGTGAAAGAGAAGGTCTACGCCAACAGCCCGGCGTCGATTCAAGACCTCAAAGATGGAATTCGTGAGGTTATCGAGGACATAGGGCAGCCACTTTGCGATTTGGTTATGGAGAATTTCATGAAAAGGATATTGTCCTGTAAGCGTGGTCGTGGTGGTCATTTGCCTGATGTTATTTTCCACTATTAACGGCATACCTTCCTCTTTATAATGAAATAAACATCCGATCATTTATATTAAAAAATGGCACTTTTCTTTGAATATCAAAATAACACCTCTTATTGGAAAACCCTTTATTTAACTTAAGCAACCAACTGTCTCACAGGGGATTGTGACTGAATCACGTAAGTTTATTTACCTTGAAGGCAGCCTACTAACTATTAGTATAGTGTTTTGCCATTTGGTAAATAGTGCTATAATTTCAGAAGTGATTTCGAAATTGCTATCTTAGTTTTATAAAATTAGGAAGGTGAACATAAAAGATTGCATCTTTTCCTTCTGAACAGACAAGCTAGCAATGATTGAAAGTAAAACAAACTAAAATAATGAAATGTCCACGTATAGTAAAAATCTAAACTATAAAACATAGAATAACATAAGTTAAAACAGTGTCGTGACATCAAAAAACGATTAGTGGAAAGCCTTGTGAGAGGTACTGCACTGAATGATTTGAAGACTTTGGGTATGGACAAAACATGAAAGAAAACTTTAAAAGAGCATTTGACTTCTTTTACAGATTCTAAGATAAGGTTTGATAATGCCAAAAAAGTATATAGTGACAGCCAAAAAGTTCGCACTAAATGGGAAAAACTTATATTTCTAATTTTCTGAAACACTTTGCGCTAATAATAATTTGTGCATGTCCGGAAGCAAGTTACTTCGATCTACCTAGGCATTTTTTGTTTGGAAGAAAATGCCGTATTATTCTTCTATTGACAAGTTATAAATGACAAGAGTTAAATTTCATTTCAACTCACCTCTATAAAACAATAGTTTCATATAAGATACAAACGTATAACAAAAAAATAAAATTAGAAATGTTATGTACAGTCTTTTGCATAAATAATATCGCAATTCATTGTTTTAAATAATGAATTAATCAAATACACAAAGTCTAGTTTTGTATAATTTATCCAAAATCTCTTTATATACTATTAGACAATATATTTTGCCTGATTAGTGCTAAGTTAAACCTTGTGCATTTGATTAATCTGTTAACTACTATAATGAATTGTGACATTATTTATGCAAAAACTGTACATATCTATATTGTTTAATCGCATATACAATTCCTTTTTAAACACATTAATGCTTAACTCCTCAGGAATCACAGTGTAACATCAACTCATAACAGACTAACAGAAAACAACTATAAACAAGCAGTTTAGATCATAACTAGCTATGATTGTAAAAATCTGCTTCACGTATAATTTAAATGAGTTTACCCATTCAATCGTTTTTAAATGAATTCATCACAATGAACGCTAATAATGCAAACTTCTATATAAGAACAAATGTCGCTATGCTAGCATAACAGTATTTATTCGCTGAATTTTACGATTCAAAGAACAGCATTAGGTTTACATTTTCTCTGAGTTACAGCAGAGCTTTCAGTCGTGTTACTCTCCTGGAATAACATCACAAAACAAGAATCTTTAAATTGTTAGGGTTGACTGCAGTATATAAATAGAAATATTGATTTTTTAAGAAATTATATCTAAACACGCTGCATGTTTATAAGAGAGATAGAGTGCAATGTCTTTACATGTGACCTACTTTAAATAATATTCATGTAAGCACTTAAGTTGTTAGTGTATTTATAAATCATTTATCATTTAGGACAATTCACTTACTATAAACGTTTTTTAAAGGGTGTATTGCACTATTGTACAAAACTAAAAAGGCACTGGTGTACAGTCAACTCATAAAGTAATGTAGCAAAACGCTTTCTATTTTAGTGTTCAAAGCCTGTTCTAATGACAAATTTTATATTGTAATAGTTTTAATCAATTAGTTAACACAGCAAACAAAATGATAAAGCACTTCGTGACATTACTTGATGAATTGGATGTATGTAATAGGGCAAATGCATCATATAAACTAAATTAATGATATATTTTTTTCCCGTTATAATTTAGACTACAGTTACTTAAGGAATGAGTGTATGACAATAAAAATCATTTATGTATCAAAAATAAACATTAGGGAGGTCCTTATTTATTGAAAATCAATTTATTTTTGTTTGAGTGAAAAAGCTAATTGGGAGTTTTATTTAAAATTTTTGAAAAGCGCTACTAGTGCCATAAAAACTCCAAAATTTCAAACAAATAGAAAATTTTAGTATGTCTGGGAAAGAATAGAAATTGTCGTATTTAAAAAAAATGTTAAAAAACGTCGAGTTCCGACAAACATGTGTAGGCAAACCAACAGTTTCTGAGATATTGCGTTTTATTTATTTCAATATAATTTACTAAAAATAACACTAATTTATCAAGAATTAGAAAAAGTAGTAACTAAAATAATTTTCACAAGTATACACAGTTTTGATGCTGCTCAAGTCTCAGATATTTTGAACCATGAGAGATAAAATCCTCACATATTCTGAAAACAGCTTAGTTTTGACACAATAAAAAAGTTTTCTTATTACACTAATTATTTACGAGTGCTTATTAAATTTCCACTTTTTCAATGTGAATTAAATTATTACTTTTGGATGGATTTGTTTGTAAACAAGACAGAATAAACAACAACTTATAGTTAGCCAATATTTTAATGTTTTTAAACAACAAAATACCTTTTAAGACAAAACATAAATGTTAGGTAAACAATCTCTGTTCTCTCAATTCTATAGTCTACACAAAAAAATTAACTTAAGCCCAGCTTTTATTTTATAATCCTAAATTAATAAAGGAAATATAGAAAAGACCTAGAATAACAATAA
Organism: Ignelater luminosus; assembly: GCA_011009095.1. Taxonomy (NCBI): domain Eukaryota; kingdom Metazoa; phylum Arthropoda; class Insecta; order Coleoptera; family Elateridae; genus Ignelater; species Ignelater luminosus. The sequence continues at coordinate 79,000 of VTPC01001261.1, forward strand.
AATTCTGTTTTAGAGAAACAAAAACATTTTTCAGGTTTTCACAAATTTGTTTATTGCGTTGTATACATAAAGGTCAGGGTTACTAAACTAGGAAAAACATAAAAAAAGCAAATATTGTTAGTAATAACACAATCATTAAAAAGCAAAATCGAAATTTTATTACTAATTAAAGATTTAATTTTAAATTTAATTTTTTCATTTTAAGAAAATATGAAAACGTTTTCTTTATGTCTGGAGAAACTTTTTTCTTATTTTACCCCACGCACGACAGCACAGTTTGTGAGTTCTTGTTGGCAGGTTTTTAAATGTCGCTTACCTTAAATACTTACATAAAGAAACTTACTTTGGCATTTTAAAATTTCTAAACGCCGAGACTGTCATACAATTTGGTTTGATTCAACCCATTAAGCTCTAATGTATTGACTTTTTCTGTTCCGCTTCTAAACGGTTTTATTTTTATTCAAACAGATTTGTCAATTCGATAATTGATGGCACAAATAAAAGGTCAAAGCAAACAACACAACCTGTAAAACCAAATAAGTACACTTCAACTCACAATCAAATCCTGTTATTCGCACTGTAGTAATGTTCAATTACCTGTAATTTATGGATTTGTAAATTTCTCAGTAAGTTTTCATAAATTACAATGACATTTGTGTAATTTATATCTTTTAACTTGACAGCATATTATTCGTTTTATTTGCTTTGTGCATCATATGTACATATTAAAACGAGGTTATCAATACTGCTTTCTGAAATTTTATAATCAATCTATAACTACTTACTGTACTGTGGTCTTGGGTGCAAGAAAATAAAATAAAGTCCCCCCTAGATCATGTAAAACAATTTTTCAAAGATATGTAGTCTGTGGGTAGAAGTTCTCAGTAAAATACTATCTTAGATTTGACTATGCAGGGTGTTTCAAAAACGCGTGACGTGTCGACTTTTTATTGAAACCTCCTCTTTATATAAAAATTTCTTGATTACTAGTTTATGATTGATTACAACACTAGCACTACAAACGTCTAAACCTAACCACTTCAATGTTATTCAATTGTTTCTTACAGCTTTTCCAAATTTTTCGATCACAACAATAAAATCTCGTTATCACATAAGTATTAATCACCTTTTACCTTTTCATTGAAAATCATTACTGAAGTTTCAACTAACTGATTTAGCTATATAGGGTGATATATAGAGTGACTTAAAAACGCAAATCGCGGTTTTCCAGCTAGTAATTTCACTGGACAAATTATTTCAATTTGAAAGTTAATCAAAACTGTTGTGGTTTCATTGAACCCTGCAAGGAAAGTTTACAAAAACTAAAAAAACTTATTATAAATGGTCATTTTGCAAAATGACAAGACATTCTTGCTGATTTAGATCCATCGATTCTGTAAATAAAGTTGATAAGCAGCAACTCTTATAACTGCTGTCTCTAGCAATCACGGTAGCAACTTTTCATCCACTTCATAGTTACTAAGTTGTTGAATAGATTAACAGAATACAAAATACAGTTTTAATGGCTATCAAGTCACTTACCTCCATTGCTTATAGACATTAAAAGGAGTACAGCTTGGTATTGCTTGATCAGCAATCTATCCTTGCAAAGAAAGGGGCCAAACGAGTATACCTTGTAGCAAATGAGCTTGGACAAAATGTCGTAATAGTCCTTTGTTGTTAATAATATGAGTGGGACAATTTCTCTTTTAGTATTAATACAAAGAAAAAAGAATGAAGGCAGAGTAGACAGATTTTTTACTTACAACTAGGTAGCAGGACCTTAATGACAGCTAAGGGTAGTACGAGGGTGGTCTGAAAAGTCTCCGATCTAACAAAGATACAAGACATTTTTTCTGAAATCTTTTTTTTATTTTTCAACATAAGTCTCCTTGTAACTCTACACACTTCTCCCAGCGATGCTCCCATCTCTGTAACCCGTCCAAATAGTACTCGGCATTTTTCTCTGCAAAATAATTGTTCACGAAGGTGATTGCCTCTTCATTTGACGAAAATCTTTGTCCTCCGAGCGCAATTTTTAGATGAGGAAACAAACAGAAGTCGCTTGGGGCTAGATCTGGTGAGTAAGGCGGATGGTCAAGCAGTTCAAACCGTAATTCGTGGATTTACGCCATGGCAACCGCTGAGGTGTGAGACGGTGAAACAGGATTTTCTTTTTCTGCAAATGTGGCCGTTTTTTCGCAAGTTCTGCCTTCAGCTTGTCAAGTAATGATGCATAGTATGCTCCTGTAATGGTTTTTCTTTTTTGAAGATAATCGATTAAAATAACTCCATGACTATCCCAAAAAACAGTCGCCATCACTTTCCCAGCCGAAAAAACAGTTTTTGCTTTTTTTGGAGCCGTTTCCCCCTTTGCAGTCCACTGTTTGAACTGTATTTTTGTTTCGGGCGTATAATGGTGTATCCAAGTTTCATCTACAGTAATTAATCGGTGCCAAAACTCGGATTTATTTCGCCTAAACTGCGCCAAAAGAGCGTTGGAAATATTCATTAGAACACGTTTTTGGTCTAACGTGAGCAAACGCGGCACCCAACGCGCGGACAGCTTTCTCATGCCTAAATGTTGATTTAATATGTGACAAACACGTTCTTTTGACATGTTCATAACCTCTGCTATCCCTCTCACTTTAATTCGGCCGTCGTCTAGCACCATTTGATGAACTTTGGCGATGTCTTCGTCGGTAGTTGCAGTTTTTGGACGTCCCGAACGTTCATCGTCTTCCAAGCTCCTACGGCCACGTTTAAATTCAGCAGCCCAAAATTTCACTGTGGTAAATGATGGTGCAGAGTCCCTATACACAGAATCCAACTCATCTTTTATTTGCGAAGGTCTATTGCCTTTCAAAAACAAATATTTAATGACAGCTCGATACTCGATTTTGTCCATTTTCACAAAAAAACTCACTCAAACGACTGTTACATAAAGACTGCGCGTCCAAAATGGCTGAAACTTTGGTGAGTAACTGTCAACAGATGAACAACGAAATTCAGTAGCTTTTATTTACGAGTGCTGCCATCTGCACGTTGAGGTCGGAAACTTTTCAGACCACCCTCGTATAACCGTTAGTTGTTTTACGCAATGGCCCTATCATTTTGCAAAGTAAATAGAATTTTGATGGTGTTAAATTAATATTTTGATTATTCAATTGGGACTGTTGCAGATGAGGGCATTATTTTATATTGCTTGCCCAGTAATAACACACACGAACATTATTAGGATTTTGATGTTTTGAAATACTGATGCAAGATGCAAAGACCGTTCTTTGATAAAGAAACGTTTTGGAGTCATTCTTTTTATAGTTTAGTACAAAATATGACATCGGCTAAAATCTGGTCTCTTGAAACTGGCATGTATCTATTTAATCCGGATATTACTCCTTGTGAAGAATTGCCCTAAGCTGTAAATGAACAAGAAAATGCACATGAACAGATTGCGCCAAATAGTGACAAGTGACAAAAGTGATAATGAACTCTAGACGTCGCCAAATGACAATAGTAATCAAGACAAACGAGAAGACCGCAACAAAAAAAACTTTTGTTTTCCGATGTGCTTTGTACTCCAGAAATAGCACACAAGTATGATAGGAATTAACAGCAGAGCACAAGTTGTTACCAGAAATCTTTTCGTCCAAGACTTCTATTACCAAGTCTACAATTTCCAAAGTATCTGCACGACGGAAAAAGTTATTACAGACCAAAGACAGGCAAAATCAAAAGTAAACATTGATATTGTAGGACTTGTAAGGAAAACAGAATAGCAGACATATGATTTTGTATGATTTTTCAAATGCTGTTTACACGATGATAAAGAAAAAGATCTGATCCCAGAAATAATAGTTTACGTTTAATAAATTAATCTACTTTTTTGCAAAATTGGCTTTTTTCTGTCTAATTGTCTGTATATAAAAATTATTTTCTTGAGAAAGGTTGGTTTTAAAAGTTGCAGTACTGTACAGTCTTCCCACATTATCCTTCTAGTCAAGTAATTACTATTTCCAATGGAAGTCATTTAGGTTTCAGTTGTAGCGTATCGATATTCGCCTTGCATTCGAGGTGAACTTAAGTCTCCATATCGAGAAATTAATTTTAAGCAATACGCTCTTAAACAAAAATTGTGCAAAATTAAATTTTTTACAAGAAAGGTTCAATAAATGCCTTTTGTATGACTAATAGCTTAGGTATTAAATGGCGAGAAATTCTTCTTCTAATTCCAACAACTTGCTGTTAATTATCATGCAAATAAAATGTTGAAAACTTTTGTATTCATATTCATATTCTAACAGCTAGCTTTTGATGGAGGTTTCTAAAGCAAATTTTGAACAAAGTGAAGGAGACTCCAATTGGAAAATCGGTGTAGCTAAATCCTTCTCGAAACCCATTTGCTTCAATTTGAACACTAACTATTAAAGTTTTGAAACAAGAAAACTTATCTAAGTGTTTATTCTTCTGAATGCTAACTGAATAATTCAAGTACGTCTCTGGCAAAATAAAAGTATCATTCTAGAAGCATCTTAGTTAGGCCATTTTGTAGTAAACATTTACAGCTTTCATTCAAGAAGTTTGACTACTAAAATTACGTAATTTCCTCAAACTATAATTTTCATCAATGATTCGAAGTTTCATAATATAGCAGACTATAGTGTCACACATTTAACAATAACTTGTCAAGTAGATATTGCCTAAGTATTTTAATTTAAAGTTTAAACTTACAGAATGCAAAATATACATAACATTTTTTGCGAAAAAGGGATATAGAAACCTAATAATCCCTGCTATTTCATATATTGGAGAAAAATTCCTAACTTCTAAACTTTACAGATTATGAAAAGAGTTTTGACTTTATAAGTTACGGAAAGTTTCGTATAATATTCTAAAATAAGTATATACATGTTAACATTACTTTCCAAGGAATATAAGATTTACGTCTTTATAGGCAGCTTTAAAATATTAGAACTTATATCAGTGAACATTTATGAAGTTAATTATTTAAATAAAGCACCGTTTAAGTTTCTGAACAGAAAACTATCGGCGGTTAATGCTATGAATGGTACAAAACTTTAGCTAAACCAAATAATTCAGAAATATTGAATTGTAAAGATTAGCAGCTAGTTCAGACAATATCAGTAACGGCTGGGACGAGAGGGTACTTACTAAAACAGTTTCCCTTCTAAAGGTAAAGTGTTTACTTTGCAATATTTATTAAAAGTTAAAATATTCTTTGTATTTATATATTTCATATTTTTAATGTTTAGGAAAAAACGTAAAACATGAATAGTGTTTATAACTTCTGAAACACAGCTACCGAAGCAGTCTATAAGAAACAAGGTATACGTGTACCTGTACAGTAAGTGATATGAATACTGTGAATGATGCTTTACAGTTATATGTTACTTGTCATCTGGATTTCCGCTCATAGAAGCAATAACGAGTGCAGAAAGTCTAAATGGAATACGTATAATTACGATAGGCGCACATGTTGAAAATGCAAGGAGATTGCGACTGATGGAATGTTTGATCGCTGTCTTACTTTAAGATTGTACTGTTTAGACTATTTGCACTTATTATTGCCATATAAGCAAATATCAGGTGGCACCCATTATATATATATATATATATATATATATATATATATATATATATATTTCTTTCATTTTTATTTACAAAACAAAAAGACTTTAGTTTTTAGGCCTAATCTAAAAACACAAAAAAATTAAATAAAGCAGTAAAGAAACTTAATAAATACTATAGAGCAATTCAAATAAAAATGTCCCGCACAAAAACCATTTCTGCATTCCGGGCTTCTTAGGCCTGGCAGTTTGAACTTTTCAGACCGATCAAGAAGTTATCGGGTTTTATCGGGCGCGACGTTAACTTCCAGTCGGGCCAGGCCGGGTTGAGCCTGAAAATCTTGACTCGTGCAGAAATTCCTTGCAAAAGGTCGGGTAGTTTTGAATTTTTGATGTTATTTGGTTATGGACAGTGATAAAAAATCCAAGTTTGTGACCTCGGCGCGCCACCGGAAACCGCGCCACATCACAAAAAACCGCTAGATTTTGTCACTTGTTTCAGTTTTTGCCGAATATCTTAGACACTAAGCGTATTTAACAAAACATATTGCACTTCTTTTTTAAAGTAGACTAAATTTGCTATTATCTGTGTACACAATGAGATCTGTATATTTAGTAGTTTTTGAAATACAGTTTTTCAAAAAATGGCTAGTTTTTCAAAAAACCGCTAAAATCAATTCACTGAGAAATTTTGGAGTGGGATTTGGTTAGACATGACCATCGAGCAAACGCTCATGAAAAACATGAAGAGTTCAGGAGGCCTCACCCGTGGTCGAGGCATTACAGATACTGTTCTCACCCGGTGGACTCTTGACATGGTACACTTAGAGAATGTTTGTGATGAAATAGAGAGTTACTGCAATCTCACCTCTGCGACCTCTGAGCAACATGTGGATACAAAGCCTCTCGCGTAGTCCGAAACAATGACGATGTGAACAAGCTAAGGCAACGGTTTAACCTGCACTCTCCGTTCCCCACTCTTAATTCCCTGATATTCATTAGTTGTCAAATAGCAAGAAGAGAAGAAGTTAATTGCCACTTAGCTGAAGAAGTTAGCAATAAAGAAATGCCAAGAATAGTAGGTAACAACTTTCAAAAGGTGGCATTCAAACGCAAAGACAAGGTCACCACTCTTAATTCATACAGTATGAGAATGGGAAAGGAAACATTTACCATTGATCCCCTCACAATCTTTCATAGAGTCTGCATAACAAAGCAATTCGATGAGTATCTGAGGAACTTCTTAAGTAATAAATTGTCTCCGTTTCCGTCTTCAATTTTCTGTGAAGAGGGAATGCGTAAAGGAACAAAATCTACTCTATACCATTCATTTACTCCATCAACAAAAATCAAATTCAAGGTGATGGTTGATGGTGACCATCTGCTCCACAAAGTAGTATGGCAACACAATGCAAGTCTTAGTACTATAGCTGCCACCTACTTGAAATATCTTGAGTAAAATTATGGCAAACACGTAGCTGTCATCTTTGATGGTTACCCAGTAGAAGGGAGTGAGGAGAGCACAAAAACTTAAGAACGCATTTTCCGTAATAGGAGAAATGTATATCCCGATATCGTGTTTAATGAACAAACAACAACTAACCTTCCACAAGAAATACTTTTATCAAATGACAGCAACAAGAGACTGCTTGTTGATCTGTTAAAGGATACGTTTCAAAAAGCAAGTGTTCAAGTATTTCAGGCCGAAGAATATGCAGATTCTTTGATTATCAACATTGCCATATCCATGCTCTTTACGACACAGTTTTTTGGTTGGTGAAGATGTAGACCTACTGATCCTGCTTACTGCATTAGCATCTCAGGAAACCAGAAACGTGTATTTCCAGAAATGTGAAAAGGGAAAATATGGTGATATTTTTATTCATCAACCTCATTTAAGTACACCTTCTCTAATGTGTTAATATTTCTTCACGCGTTCAGTGGTTGCAATTCAACATCCTACATTTTTGGCCAAGAAAAAAAATAAATTTTGCTCATATTTTTAACAACGACCTCTTTCTTTCTTGAATCCTAAGACAACAGCTGGGGAAGTTGCTCAGGCTAGGAATATATCCTTGTTCAACTATAAAGTAAAGTGGACCCCAAAAAACAAGAACTTAACGACCTGCGCGACAATCTGTTTACAAGAGCAGCAGCCAAAACCAAATGTAATCTTGCCAGACTGTCGCCAGCCAGTGGCTAAGTATAGTAGTCTGAGGATTTACTACCTAGGTGCAGAATTCAGACATGGCTGGGAAATGAGAAAAATTATTTTGAATGGGGGATGGATTGCTACAAGTTTGGGTCCCTCTCCACGCTTAAATTTATTTCATGCAAGTGCAAAAAAAGTGCAGGAATGCATGTGGTTGCAGCAAGGTAGGGCTCAATTGTCAGTCAGTGTATAAGATGTGGCAAGTGAGAAAAGTAAAAGTGATAGTTTAAGAGATATTTTGCAATATAAGTGGACTTATAGCAATTTTAGCGGTGTTTTGAAAAAATAACCATTTTGTGAAAAGTTGTATCTCAGGATAAACATAAACTAAACATACAGATCTCACTCTGTGCTCAAATTATAGCACATTGAGTCTATTTTATAAAAGAAACAATACTTTTTGGAAAGTGCCAAGATTTAGCGGGTTTTTTACGTGATCGGTTTCAGGTGGCACGTCGAGGTTACAAACTTGGATTTTCTGTCACTGTTCGTAACCAAATAACATCAAAAATTCAAAACTACCCGACCTTTTGCAAGAAATTGCCCTTATTTTGTACAAATTCACTGGACTATGTGGCATGACTGAAATGCTATTTAGTCCAGTCAATGAATACCTAAAAGGGAGTTGTAGAGAACATGAAAGGCGGGAGAATTTTTCTCTTGAGGAATGTGTTGGGGGTAGTTAGGAGGCAAACATACTAAAAGTCCCCGCCCCTAGCCCTGCCGCTGTAGGGGGGAGGGGGGTGGAAACTATAACACATAAAAAGAAAATAAATATAAACATTCTTGTAGGAAATTTAATTAACTTCTATTTTGTAAGGGGCACGTTTTACCGTACGACGCACGTTTCCGAGTTATAAGCAAAATACCGAAAAAAGGGATTTTTCCACCCCCCCCTCCTGAAGTGACAGGGCTAGAGGTGGAGACTGTTAGTATGTTTGCCTCCTAACTACCATCAACACATTCCTCAAGAGAAAAATATCTCTACAACCCACTTTCGGGCATTCATTGACTTTTCTTGCGAAATTACGAAATTTATCCGAAAACTTCAAATTGCTGTAACTTCTGACCTGTCGAAAATAAATTAGTAAACGCTACATATTCTTGAAGAAAATCCAATGCTCTACAACTTCCTGTCAGACGACTTTTCTGTAAAACATAAGGCTGAGGAATTAGAAGGATAAGTTTGATGAAAAATGTGAGGCAAAAAAAGTTTTTCTAAAATTATCGATTTTCGCTGGCGAATATCTCGGAAACTGTAACACATAGGAAGAAAATGAATATAAACATGCTTGTAGGAAATTTAATTATCTTTTATTTTGTAACGCATTCTTTTTACCGTACGATGCACCGTTTCCTAGTTATAAGCGAAGAACCGAAAAAAGAGACCTTTCCACCCCCACCCCCCCTGAAGCGGCAGGGCTAGGAGCGGGGACTTTTAGTATGTTTGCCTCCTAACTACCCCTAACACATTCCTCAAGAGAAAAATTCTCCCCCCTTCCATGTCCTCTACAACCCTTTCGTTGACTGGACTAATTTGAGAAATCAAAAATCTGAATCTTTATGGCAATGTACACAATCTGGACTGGAAGTTTCATTACTGTAGTAAATACGACTCTGGAATTGTTAAGATTATTTCAAGTGTTTATTTCAAGTGTTTATTTCTGTTAACTATATTGACGTGTTTATGTTGATGTTTTGCGATCTTATTAATCTTTTAATTCGTCAATTACCAGGTAATTTCAGTCGTAATCTGTTTTCATTTTCATTAATTTTCTTATAATACTGTCATGTTAATTACATTAAACTCACCGCTAACATACTTTCATATGATTCTAATTATCTCGGATTTATGTGCGTTATTTGTTCGAAAACCTAACTACAACAAATTTAAGAAGGAAGTAAACATTACTTTCGAACTAAAAGCTCTGCCTAAGATTAATTATCACATTCATTGTATCAATTAAGAACGCGTTATATGAGATATTCACCTAAAGCTCGTTGCTAAAATTAACTTTTGGTTCAGTTGCTTCAGGCATTTCGGCTAATTAAACTTTGTTTCCATTCTAAATGGAGGAAATAACGCTAAGATTTCAATATTCAACGCAATCTATTTGAGGAATGGTTTATCGTTTAAGTTTACGTTTCTATAAATAACTATTGCAAAATATTAAAATTCTTTAAATTTTATAGATGTAAGAGAAATAGTAAAACATTTTTGCGGGATTTTCTATACTTTAGAATACCCTCCTTTAGTGGATAGATTCGCTATAAAGAATTTCGGTATTTTGTAATAAGAAGGGCAAAATACCCATTTGTTATTTAGCTTGATTTTATATGTCTGGTTAGCGAAATTTAGTTTATTTTTTATTTGTTTGGTGGTTTCCTACGTAAACCTATTCTAGCCTATAACTTGTCCAGTTTATAACGAAAAGAAAATCTTCAATTCCTTGTGGGTTTTCATTCATATGAAAATAACCTTACCGGTCTATCAGCTTTTTTCTCAACTAAACGTAATGTTCGTCTAACTAAATAGATTCAATTATACATTTAAGCTTTCCTGGAATTGTTTGATGTTCTCTATTCTTTTTCGAAGCTAGCACCACATATCAGTAATTGAATGTGTCATGACGTGTAGGGTTTGGTTAAACACAAACGAAGCCGGTTATAATTGCGTACCATAGCAATATCATACAATTTCAGTAGTAGGTATCTTATAAATGAATTAAAAATTTTTTAAGGAACGCTACAATGCAGCCCTTCAAAGTTAAAATTATTTTTCAACTGTATTTGCAACCAATCTTCTAGAAATAAAGAGATACAAAAATTTCAGCCCATTAAGTTCTAAAACACACCCAGAACGTGACTAATGGTAAATCAGGCCTATATGAAAAGTAGTAGTAAATAAGTAACAAAAAAATTCAAAATTTCTTTTACTGATCATCTTTATAAGCCCAATTATGTTATGCTTGTGGTATTCAAGGATTTTGGAAGTAAAGCATTAATGTGAGGAAAAAGTTTCACAAATAACAACAAATTGAGTCAGCCAGGCGCTTTAGCCCATCAAGTTTTTCGTGTCGGTGTGACTTTCTACTAGAGATGGAACGAACATCCAACAACTATTCCGCGATAAAAATTAAACATTAAAATTCAATAAAATTTGCTAAATAAAGCCTCTTGGCATAGTAGAGGTTACCCCCCTCTCTGAAGATAGCCTTTCACTGTAAACCAAACTGCTTAATGCACATAAACCTGCATATCTTTATCAAACTTTTGGCAATAAAGTTATTTGAAGGCTACCAGGTTCTGTATGCCGCTGCGACATTATTCTTTACAGGCATATAGCTGCTTGAACCTTTGCTTGCTATTTCCTCAAAACAAGCCCAAATTTATTAATTCTAGGAGCTTCTAGTAATATAGTATGGCGTGCTCTTTGTAATCTGAAGATTAAAGATGTTCGCGTAAGGTTCCAAGAACAGATTCTAAATTTTAAATAGTGTTGTGATCGAAGATGTCTTAGATATTTCAATCAGCCATGTGCATTAGAATGTTTTGCGCCCGTGGTTATTAGTCTCTATTCCTTCAGTCAGTTTGTTATTGTTCACTAATGAGTGACTATGAAGAAGTCTGCGCTATTGCCACTGGAAAGTCTAAAATGGCAGGATTAAATCTATCTGGACGATATGCAACAAGCTTATTTGCAGTCATTTTTCTATCAGAAATGGCATAATTAAAAGTGTTGTCCAAAAAGCGTTAAGACCCTTAATTTATGGAACCTGGCACGTTGTCTAATGCTGAATCGATATCATATTTATACTGCGTAGAGGTACTCATTGTAATTATCTGGCATTCAAAATCTATAGAGTATAAGGAAATTGGGAAAAAAATTGTTAAAAACCAGAAAAGATTTGTATAGGGTTGAAGATTTGACCACACGTTTGTGTTATGCCGTATGACAAATTAAATAAGGGACTAATTAAGCAAATAATTTTGAATTTTCTATACATTTACTATTTTTGTTAATGAAATCTTAAAGTAAAATATGAGCTGAGCGTTCGAACAAAAAAGTGCTTTGCATTGAAAGCACATGGCAAAGCAGACCAAGCCAAACTTGACATATGCGTAAGTCTTCACAACCTAGCAATTTTCGCAACTAATCAAATGAATGACTTGATCAAGTGCTGGCGGCAGCAAGCTTGAGCAGGAGTAGGAGAACCATCTTGAACAGACTAGCTTCATTTAAAGCTGGACCTGTACTGGTGAGTTGCGTTCCTGATAAGAAGCAAAGAAGCTACTTTGAAACAATCTTTAACTAAATAATTGATGAGTTTGTTGGTATGCATAAAATAGAAACTTGACCAAATTCTTATAATTTCCAGACTTGTCGTAAAGACGCAGCACAAACATCTTTCCCACCTCTTCCATAAATATCCACAAAGAGCGCTTGAATTTCGTTCAACGAATGTACATTTTCGTAAACTAGCAACATGAGATTATCATTGTCGGTTACTGTAACTGAAGAACTGTGCAAAATAATTATATGACCTATGGGGATCTTCGCATCATTTCTTTCTTAGTAAACATCTTCTTTCCTTTCCAAAAGGTTTGTCAACTGAGTCTTGTTCATCAAGTTTTTAAAGCCATATTGTTGTTGGCAAATTTCTAGCCACATTGATATCTTCAGAGCAATGGGTACTTTCAATTTTTGTGTTTTGTAATCCTCAGTAAACATCACATGCAACTGAGCATTCAGACCCGTATTTAGTGAGGTATATTCTCTACAGACTTGTTGTAAGTTGTTTTGTGATAGCCGGTTGTGCGGCCCAAGCTTACCCTAATATCTATTACGTCTCTACTTTTTACAGTCGGTTACTTTTTTTTTAATATTGATTAAATGACTTTTCCAATCCGGCAAAGTATTTTTAATTGACATTGTCCCTGTAAAGTAGCTGTTTTAATATCAAATGCAGCGTAATGTTCAGCTTAACCAACTCTTGTATTTTTCATGTCAATTAACTGGTTAAGCTCTTTGAACCTCCCTTATCATGTTTAGTTGCTTTGGCCATTTTTCTAATAAGTTTAAAACATTAGTACGTAGAAGAACGTTACCAAATAAATTCTGTAGGTAACAGCCCTGCAAGGAACTGATTTTTAAATTGGACAGAGACAATTAATTTCTTGAATCCGATTTGATTTTTTGAACATGTCGGATTTTAGATTTTTGAACTGATTAGGAATTTTCGAGTCGTTTGGAAGATCTTGCCAAAACTGCCTGTAGACATTTGTCTATTCCAGTTAGATAAGGCTGAACTTAGTCGAGCCAATCGGGAATGGGGGTTTAATAAATCTTTAAGTTTAAAGTAGGTCAGCGTACGGTTTACTTTAAGCCTTTTTAATCTTCAGAAAATAAATAAATGTTCGGTAGAACTTGTAACGGTCATTTTTCCGCTACCGTTCCATGTTTTTTGCTTAACCTTAACCAGTGTGCTCTTGTATTTTTTTTATAGATTGCTCTCATTTAAAG